>JAJAGP010001926.1:0-147353 GCA_025084515.1 Ancistrus triradiatus
CAATAAGGTGAACTTTGACTTGTTAGAAGAGACCGAAAAAAGCCAATTATGAGATCTCAAATGTTTCTTATGTTTTGCATGATGAGACAAATCTGAGATGAGACAAACTTAAGACGAATTTAAGAAACAGGAGAAATAAGCTTAAATCTCACATTGATCTCAAACACGTCTTAATTATGTCTAGGAGAAATAAATGAGATAAACTTAAGATCTCATTTAGAGAATTTCTTTCCTCTGGGTAGACTTTGCAATTAGTGTATATTACTTATAAAAAGCACGAATAAGATATACATTTTTTACTAAGATTGTAAAAATACTGCACAGTAAAGCAGAGATTAGGAAATTATTGATTAACTAACCGCTGGCAGCTACAAATAAACACTTAAATGATGTGGTGACAGCAGGGAAGAAGAGGAAAAGACTGGAAATGTTACTAATTAAACTGAACTAATGAGGGATTGGCAAGAATGAAAGAGTTTTCCCCAGCTTTTGAGACAGTTGGTCCAGCTGCTTTCACCACACTGAAGTCAAAATTACTGTGACCTTACATTAATGCTAGGCTATACGCTCAGCTAATTCTTTAGAGAGGTATCAAACATGTTAGCAAACAGTTCCTTAATCAATATATCAAATGGAGGACTGAATAATAATTCCTCTTCCTTACATATTTTTAATAATGGGAGTGGAAATGCTGTTGGCGTTTCTTTTACTCTGGCTCCCTCTATTGGATCACAAACATAAACAACATTACTATTCCGTTGGCGTGATAAAATACAAGTACAGTATTCTATTTGTTGCGTGGACGTTTTCTCAATCGCCACAATATTTTACAACTTATTGAGTTACAAATTCTCATCTCCCTCCATCTTAGGAAAAACTATCCTGATGAAATCATGTTTTTTCTTTTTCGCAAAAACTCATCCAAATTTGACTATTAGTAAATAGCGCTTCCACCAGACATCCACAGACATCCACCTCTAGCAGCAGTTTAGATTTTCTTTTCTTAATATTTTTTAACTGTGAACTTTTTTACCCTCTACAAATTCTCCTCTTAAAAAAATCTTTCACGTAGCACTCACACTGTTTTCTATCCACAGTTTTTCCAATTTCTTAGAGAAAAAACTCTTAACAAATTCAGCAATGTTTATATAGTTAAAGTTATAGATGGTTATTAGTCAAGATGCATGCTTGTTGAATCTTCGGTCGATCTCAAATGTTGTTTTCCAGTTGGTAAAACCTCATGTAGAGAACAAAATATCTTTATCAATGAAGGCCTCCAATTTTACACATAGGAACAGGAGACATGCAACTTGCATTGCTGAGTATTGCAATCATGGTCCAGAGTGAAACCAACCTTAATTGAATGTCTGAAGACCTTGGCTAAACATACTCATGGGGTAGGTTTTTAAAACCAGCAGTATTTGGGCATTACAATGTTCTCGGCATCATCCACAAATCTTTCCCTTATCAGATGTTATAGCCACACTGATAACGAGAGAGGAATTGCTTGTACTGGGGCCGGCGGTGTTACGTGCTGCGTGCTCTGAAGTAGCTTTTCAGCATTGATGGCACATCATTTGGGCCATTACCAAGTGATTTATTTATGTTGCTATCAGCATCAAAGGCCATTTCAGCAACAAACACAAGGTTATATCGAGAGTAGTCATGTATATACAGTATGATCGGGCCAATTTACCAATTAACCTAGTGCATGTGGAAGGAAACCAGAGTACCTGGAGTAAACCCACGTAGACATGGGAAGGACATGCAGATTCCAGACAGAAAGGACCCAGGCCATTCCACCTGGGTTCAAACCCAGGACCTTCTTGCTGTCGACAGAGCTGCCCATCTTTCTTAGGATACACAAAAAATGCATTCAAATAAAAAGCACTTGACAACTGATGAATTCATGCCACCAAGGCGATTTACTGATTCTAATTCTGCCCTACCAGTGAGTCAGAAGCTAGTGAGAAAAATATGCAGAATGGAATTAAATGACTGGTTACCAGACATTTTAATAAAAATTAAATTGTAATGTTTTTGACTAAAGGCATGCATAGAGGGTGGTGGATAGCCCAACCCAGCACCATCCTTTATTTGAACTCTTTCTTTCTTGGAGTTTCTGTTTAGACTTCCACAATGGTGAGATTGAATTTTAGGCCATTCTGTGGTTTAACATAGCATCTTCACTGGGTTAAGGTGTGAAACCTGACTGATGCTTTCCAAAATACACGATTTTCCCTGACTTGTTGAATCATCAAAACATATACATTTCTGGTGAAAGACTTTTGTCTTAAGACACACCTGTCACAAGAGGGCACCCCTTGCCTGCCTGTGCTTCCACAGATCCAGTCCCCTAGAAGGTAGAAGAACCTGGCAGTCATAAGAAGCAGGATGTGAACCAGAGTGGCTCAGCTGGTAGAGCACTGGATAAGTCTTCCATAGAAGAATCAATGTCTTAGTCAGAAAGTCACACAAGAGCCCAGACCAACATTTGAGGAACTGAAGGATACTAATTTTGTACCAAATCATAATTTCAATCACATGTTGATATCAACTACTTTAAATCATCATTATTAATTTTTTACCTCAAATCCTAGCCCTAAATTCCTCTGTCCTATCTTTTCTGGAACGTGTTGCAGGCCTGAAATTAAGGAATGAATTTTTATTAACAAATGAAATGATGTTGATGAAATATCTTGGATTCAAACTGTCTGCAATAAAATAAAAGTAAAAAAAAAATGTCGATACCATCTCAACCTTTTCTGAGTTGTAAAACATAGAAATAAATGGTGGTTTGTGTGTTTTCCCCATTTAACACAGTCTCATTTCCTCTTTTGGAGCAGTAGAGCATATCCTGATTATCATATTCTTTCACAAGACAAAGTGAGCCACAAGTTTTCAGTCTTACCACCACTGCTGAACACAGAGGGTCAAAGATTATTAACTACTTTCCCACTCAGTGAGCTTTGCCAGTGACACTCACTGCCGATGTTCCCGTAAGACGCATCAGACCATCATTATTATTAAACACCTGCGTCTTTTGTAAGAGTTTCTATTTCCTAAGGCAATTCAGACTGCATGTGATGATAATGAGAACTAGAACACTCTGAACATAATCATATTATCATGGTGTTGAGCCCTCTATGAGCCTGCCAAGTGCAACACAGCTGTAGGAGAGAGGGCACAAATCGCTTGCAAACATGCTTTATTAGTCTGATGTCATACCTTCTTATGACACACTTCTCCAAATACACTATTCATTTGAACTTGTGCCTTATTTTACTGCAGGGGTAAACATAATCATCTGCAATTGCTAAAATCTGTGTGCAGTGTATTTTCATTGTAGGAAATATGCTACATCAATGAGCTGCTGTGGCTGCAGGTTTTCATTCCAATTAAGCATCAGCTATCTGATTCCACTACAGTTTATCCTGGTCTCTAAATGACTATTATGTGTGGTGCCTTTTTAGGGAATGAAATCCTGCAGTCACCGCAGTTCTTTGTGGATAAGAGGGATCACCACTGACCTATATTATCAGGTTAAAAATACAATCAAAATGTTATATTTCATTAAAAGGCTAAGCTGACAAATACAGTGAATATTTACAGTAACATATGATTTGCTATGAAAATGTGTAATTAAAAGTCAAGTGACCATAACATTTCAAACAAAAGCTCATATTCCAGCAATCAAGAGTTTGAAATCACTATGAAAAGCCATGGTTTACATACAATATACTTACTTTTGAGTAATTAAAAAAATGTGTTTAGACATTGCTTCTTTAAATTACTTACAAGGTGCCACTGTCTATAGTGAACTGCAACTGGCACGATCTAAGCAGTTAAGGATTATGTGCCATACTCGAGGGCCAGCTTGTGGCACCCCTGCCCTATGCTCAAACTGTAAATAAAATCTATACGTTGAAATGCTTGATTCATGATTTAAGTGCAAGGTATGCAGTGTCCTAACATACCGTATTTTTCGGACCACAAAGCGTACCGGATTATAAGACGCAATATCAACGATCGGCTGCTAACGGATCTATTTTCATACATAAAGCGCACCGGGTTATAAGACGCATTAAATGAAACAAAACTCTTAAGTTCGGTCGGAAGCTCAGTTTGGTCTTTACCTGGTGCAGGGCGTCTTCTTGCTTCCTCCACTTCCGTACCCATTGATTCGTTAATGTGAATTCTCTTGCAGCTGCTCTATGACCCAATGTTGTACTGCGTGACTGATAGCGTTGTGTTTGAAATCCGCTTCGAAAATGAATGAATGAATGCACGTACCCTAATGCTGAAGCACCATACCGTATTACTCCCGCGATGCTGCGCACTACGGTTTGCTGTAAGCTTCGTAACTTACCAAGCCCTGCCTAAAACATTTTGACAGATTTATGAGCGCCGTGTACCACCATCTACAATCGGTTCTAGGTCAGAAAGCACAACCAGAATTAATTCATACATTAGACGCACCGCATTTTTAGGCGCACTGTCGATTTTTGAGAAAGTTAAAGGATTTTAAGTGCGCCTTATGGTCCGAAAAATACGGTACTTAGCAAGTTTTAGAACATATTTAAACTATTTTAAGTTTGTACATACACTAAAAGTAAGGGTTTAAATTGACAAATGAACACAGTCAATGGATGGGGGATGAGTGGAAAGAGTAAACCCTACTAAGCTCTTTTAAATAAGGTATATTGTAAGGTCAAAGAAAAATGTCCTACAAGCCAGTCACACCTCTAGGTAGAGCTACAGAAGGAGTGAATTGAAATTTTCCCTGAATATATTCAAAAACTAATAGTTAGTATACCAGAGCTGTATTTGCTGAAAAATGGAAAAACAAAAGACATTTTTAGGGATTGCTAATTTTTGGATGCTATTTTATATTCTTCTATATTGCTGATTTGATTAAAACAAATGCATACATAAATTGTACAGCACGGTATCAACACTGCTGAGCAATAACTAATGGCACCAGATATGCCACTCCCCCTTTGTTCTGCCTTTTTTCTCTGGGTTTGCATCAGTGTGCAGGTGGGCTAGCAGACTCTCTCTTCTGGCCTGTTAGCCTGTCCGAGTGGAAATATAATGATGGCCACATAAAAGGCTGAGTATGTGGAGTTTATTGTTAGTGTCCAGTTGGAGCAAACATCTGAGGGTGCCAGACAAGAGCCTGCCAGGACTGACAGGTGTCTGAAAGCTGTAAAAGCATGATTGCTGAAAGAATATAAGTCTTTATTAACTGTCATCTGATGTTCTCTTTCCCTGTAACGGGGCATGTCAGTTAATTATCTGAATATGTTATTGTGTAATACATACTAATGAATATTATAAGATGATCCCTCAAGCTGTGTGACCACCGCTTTTACCGTGCTGCCTGAAAACAACTAGTTGAGAAGTCAGATCAGTTGTCCTTTTGTAGAAAGGTAAACTTCACTTTAAAATTTGAAATCTTTTAACAGCATTGATCCTCTCGTGTAAGTGCTTCAGCTCATTTCAGTAAATTACTCGTAGTCCCATCCCATTCCATTGCATTTGCTTTGATAAATGAGTTTTAGATGGAAGCCATCAAATTAGAGGTAACACTCTCAAACTGTTCTTGCCTCTCGCATATGAGAGCAGTTCGATTGCTAGGGGAATTAACTCTCACAGCAATTGGACTCCAATAATGGGTCTATAGCTTGGGGTAAATTTCTCTCCACTGAATGTAAGATGTGCTAAAGCAATCTGTCCTTAATCTGAGCGATCAACCAAACTGTTCAAACGATGTTACAAAGAATCAATCTGTTTACCCAGGGAAATAGCTACCGAGCATTGTATGAATACACACGCACACAAAACCGGATTTCATTCATCTTCATGCTGACAATATTTCAAATTTAGTTTCATACTTCATGTGTTTTTCATATTCTACTAGCATTACTACTTTTCACAAATGTTTTTTGTAGAATGTGGAAAGATGCCTATTTGGGGTAAAATGTCCTCCTGATGTTAATCATTTGGTATCTTAATTAAAGTATGGAATCAAAATGTATTCTCAACACGCATTTACCTACTTTTGTTTCATGCTTTTTATACATGAATTTTGATGACAGTGATAATAGAGGGTAAATAATTTGGTTTTGGAAAAGTTTGGTTAGACGTTCTAAAATATCTCCCAAGAAAAACCCAAAATTATCCATATATAACAACAACAGCAATGCATCATTTTATTTAAAGCACCTTTCTTAAGACCCAGAGACACTTCACATAAAAAAGTATCATACACAAAAACCAAAGCCATATGCTATATACTTTACAGTGGTGCTTGAAAGTTTGTGAACCCTTTCGAATTTTCTATATTTCTGCACAAATATGAAACTGCGCATCAGTCTGGATGAATTTAAACCCATTCATCTGTTCCGATTAGCTTAATTTCAGTTAGCTTCAATGCTGGTGGGTTTCCTTACATGAACTGCCCACTTTAGGTCCTTACACAACATTTCTACTGGGTTAATTTCAGGATTTTGACTTTGCCATTCCAAATATATATGAACTTTATTCTTCTTTAACCATTCTTGGGTCATTGTCTTCCTGCATGACCCATGTTCTCTTGAGGTTCAGTTAATGGACACATGCTCTGATGTTTTCCTTTAGAATTTGCTACATAATTCCTAATTCATCATTTCATCAATGATGGCAAGCCGTCCAGAGCCACATGCAGCAAAACAGGATAGAATCATGACATTTCCGCCATGTTTCACAGATGGGATAAGGTTCTTGTGCTGGAATGCAATGTTTTCCTTTCTCTAGCCATAACGCTTCTCATTTAAATCAGAAAGTTCTATTTTGGTCTCCCCTATCCACAAAACGTTTTTATAATAGCCTTTCTAATATTTGTCCATGTGATCTTTAGCAAACTGCAAATAGGCAGCAATGTTCTTTTTGGAAAGCGCTAACATTTACATCTACATTTACATTTACAGCATTTAGCAGATGCCCTTATCCAGAGCGACTTACAATTGGTACAGTCTTACAATCCAAGCAGTTGTGGGTTAAGGACCCACACTGTTGAGCAACAAGGACCCAACAGTGGCAGCTTGTAAGAGGTGGGATTTGAACCCTGGACCTTCTGGTCCAGGGTCCAGTACCTTACCCGCTAGGCTACCACAGTCACAGCTAACATGCTCTAGTTTGACTAACATTAACATTGTTACCATCTCTTGTTTGTGTTACAAGTCATTTTTACAAGTAAGCTGTCATGCCAGGGCCTGGTTCAGCCCTGTATGTCAGTTTACCTGGCTAACCCCTCCCACCACAAAGGTGTGCATGTGTCTGTTAGGCATGCAGTGTGATTAGCCTTTGTCTGTCAGGTGCAGGTGTGTTTTGTTTAACTCCTGTTCAAATCGACAGTGTTTTATTTAATAAATTCACCCACACCTCTGTCCCTCATCCTGTGTGCTGCTTCGGTCATTTACATTACATAACCTGGAGAATTTAAAAGAATATCTTTTGTGTTACATTGTAAAGTTAGAAAAGATTTTATATAGAAATGATACATTCTGTAAATAATTCATAAATTGTTTATTTAAAGTTGAATATTGTTCCAGTTTACTTCTGCTAGCAGTTTGTGAGCGCATCAAGACTGATATTCTATTACCATTAGGAAAACCTTACAGAAATGATAATATTCAGCATAATTTCTGAAATACATTACAATGCTATATGATGAATGAGATTATTACTTTATAAAGATTATTCAAAACTATACTTG
Organism: Ancistrus triradiatus; assembly: GCA_025084515.1. Taxonomy (NCBI): domain Eukaryota; kingdom Metazoa; phylum Chordata; class Actinopteri; order Siluriformes; family Loricariidae; genus Ancistrus; species Ancistrus triradiatus. The sequence continues at coordinate 7,760 of JAJAGP010001926.1, forward strand.
CCAGAACAGTAACCTGGCAATATTGTAGGTTGCACTGAATGGTCATGTGATTAATTTTTTCTTATGAATAACATGTCCTGAGGTTACACATGCTGTATATGTGCCTTTTCTCTGGAATAGAGGACGCCGAGTGAAAAGGTTAACCTTCTCACTTGATTCTTGGACACACATATGACCTGCATCGAGCTTCATGCTCCATCAAACACTGATGTGGTTTCCAGTGGGCTGTACAATGCTGTAGTAAGTCAATAAGCAGAGGGTGAAAGGTGAAGGCAGTAGCAGCACCATCTGCTTACAGAACGCTGTAAATGTTGTAAATATTTGTGTTTTCATCATCAACTCTCCACCTCTTCATTTCCCCTCACCATTGAGTTCTTACTACCATCTGAGGATGGGAGGGTTATTAAATTTAATCAAGCAGAGAATTCTGTTAGTGTTTTTCCCGGACACAGAGACACTTGTGTGCTAAAAAGCAGAGTACATTTTACATTTGAATGCTTCAGCTACTTATTTAATAGGACATTGAAGACATCAGCACCTGACATTAGCCTGACCGATAGAAAATAATACGTTTATTGATCCTGTATGTTTTACAATTTAATTTTCATTCTTTACTACATTGTTTTACTATGATTCAAGAATCATAAAACATGAGTATTATAGTTAGCTTTTATAGAGATCGTAAGAAAATACATCTGCATGACTTTTGTAACTGAAATGTTTGAGTAAGTGTAGGCTTACACTACACTACCAGTATTGACATGCCTACAGTTCCATTTCTGAAATGCCCATTTTTAACAGTAATGGTCAGGATAACAGTACACACATCAAATCTATAAAATATCATATAATTTCAAGAAAAAGTTTGTGTACTCTGAAGTTGTCTGGATTTCTACATTAATTATTCACAAATATGGACTGACCTTCATCCTAATTATACTAAATGAAAAACACATTCCATGTAAACGAACAACACACAAACAATTGTACATGCTTTATCAACACGTTGATTAATCCTTCATGGTCCTGTTGGAAAATGGCATACAATCAGTTGTGTACATACTGGTCACTGGTAGTACATGTTTGTAGGCACTACTGAGACACTACAAGTAGAATATATCCACCGCCACCATCGTAAATGCATAATGCTCACCACAGACCACCTCAGATAGTGAAATGTCATTGGTATGAAAGATTAGGTCCAACCATGGACAAGGAGCCAGACCATTGTGGACCAAACCTGTTTTTGTCAACATGATTGCTGTGTGATACAGAAGTCATAGAGGCTGTACTGTCCCATAATTTGGTGCACATCTTTTGGCGGCACAGTGGCTCGGTGGGCAGCACTGTTGCCTCGTAGCAAGAAGGTCCTGGGTTCAATCCCTGCTAGAACAGTCTGGGTCCTTTCTGTGTCTGAGTCTGCATGTCCTCCCCATGTCTGAGTGGGTTTACTACGGATACCCCGGTTTCCCGCCACAGTCCAAAGACATACATGTTATGTTAATTGGCGTCTCTAAAGTGTCCCCATGAGTGTGTAAGTGTATCTGCTCTGCAATGGATGGCGCCCTGTCTAAGGTTATTCCTGCCTTGTGCCCTAAGGCACCGGCTCTATCGCGACCCTGTAAATGATTAAGCGGATAAGAAAGTGAATGAATGAACATTATACATGGTGGGTTCTTGATTTCCTGGCAGTTTCAAAATCCTCTCATTGCAGATCTACTGTGGTCTTTCAAGCGTTTTCGGGTATTCATGGTGAATGCTACAAATAGGATTTAGACTATTAAATTCTTCCCTTATACCTTTCTCAGGTCTGCTATGTTTTGTGATCAAGAGAGTTGGAATAGCATCTTAGCAAGTTATCCACAAGCAATGCTGTTTGTCAGATATTAGTATTTCAAATGGAAAATGCTATATATTATTCTTCTTGTTGTCTTATTGGTTTGAGTTGTAAACTGAAATACAGCCCCTTTTATATATAGTAGCATTACATGATAGACCCAATGCATTTATATTCAGAAGAAAGGCTAAAACTGGCATATCCAATTCTTTCCCATTAAATATTGTACATTGAAGAATCCTGTAGGCTACAGACAACAGTAAAATATGTATGGGGACAGCAGGAAGCCCCCTTGGGAAATCTTGTGATTTGTGTGGTGAGAAAGAAAGGCATGCTCAATGTAACTCTTTCTGGAAAATAGATCTCCTGTTGGACATGATGCTCCTCTTTGCCATGAGTCATTCCTGACATGGAGTGAAGCCCGGGAGTTATAAAGAAGGAGGATTGTGTACATTTCCACAGTAAACATGCACTGATGTTCTATAACTACTCTTTGTTGGGAAAAATATATGTCTTGTTTAGACTATACCTGCAGTGAAAATGTGATCAATTGTTGATGTTTACGAATATATATTAATATTTGGTACAATTCTGACTGGTATTTATGTCAAATTAGATGTGAATTCCTATAAAAAAAAGACAATTTTTCTGTTTAAAGCAGACTTACATCTATTGTTGTCATCATGGTCTTTGAACCTTTACTAGATATGTAAATTGCCATATGGTAACAAGATGATAACTACAGATTTTTGGTGCTGATTTACTATGCATTCAAAAAAATACTACGTTATGTTTTTAACACTGGTATGTTGGTAAGTCAGTTTGCGAGTCGACTGGCATCAGACCAGCACTAACCAGAATAAGCCAACTTGAATTAACTTGCTGACTGATCAATATACCAGCATCCAAAACACAACATATGATGGTCTGGACTATATTTCAAGATGGCATAACTAGCTACAGCGGTGCTTGAAAGTTTGTGAACACTTTAGAATTTTCTATATTTTTGCATAAATATGACCTAAAACATCATCTAACATAAGTTGCTTTATCAAACAAAGGCTAAGGGATCAAACCCCACTCAGAGTGCACAGTGAAATATATGTATAAGCACACTCTCTCTACTTTCCTCATATATGAATAAATAAATACTCATTGGCAAAAAAAGAAAAAAGAAAGCATATATATATATATATATATATATATATATATATATATATATATATATATATATAGACATATATACAGGTAGTCCTCGGGTTACAACGATCTCAAGTTACGACGTTTTATGGTTACGACGCATCTCCCATTTACTGTATAAAGCCTTGTTTCGACTTAAGTGGTTTTGCGTCGTAAACGTCATACCGCGAACTTCGTGTTTGGTGTGCGCGGCGGAAGAATACACGGTTACGCGGCTCGTTTTTTGATAATTACTGTGTTAGGATAGGTGTTAGGATAGGATAAGTGCTTACAGTATGTTATTTAGGTACAGTATGTACGTATGTTCCGACTTACACCGAAAATCGGTTTACGACACCACCTAGGAACAGATCTGCGTCGTAAGTCGAGGACTACCTGTATATATATATTACCACTATCAGCACTCAGACAGGACATTAAAAGAATTTAAGGCCACCTGTTATATAGTTGGCCAACAAAGATCACTCCGAGATCAAGGCATGTAAAACTCCGCAAGGTCACAAAGGAACCTACGTTAACTTCTAAGCCACTACAGGTCACATTGGCTCACATTGGCCAATGTTAATTTCCATGAGTCCAGCCTCAGGAAAACACTTCACAACAGATATTGTGCATGGAAGGTTGCAAGAAAAAAGCCACTGCTGTCCAATAGTTTCACTGCTGCCCGTCATGTGGCAGGTGGACAATCCAAAAGGCCATTGGCTTTCCACAGTCATACCAAGCCTGACCTTTATCCAATAGAAATGTTACTGGTTCACATACTATTGGCACTTACAGATATGTAATATTGGATCATTGTTGTCGTTGTGTTAAAGTCTGGTGATGCTTTAGGCCATATTTATGCAGATATTTAGAACATTCTTAAAGGTTTACAAGTGTTCAAGTACCACTGTATGTACTGTATATATTCCATTCTTCTATATGTAGCATTCTATCTGTGTAATTTCATCTCCCAATAATAAAAACTACTACTTAGTATTAACCTGAACTCCACAGACACTTTATTCAGAATTTTGCTAACCTTAACATTCATTTCATGTGGAAGATTTTACAGAACACTCAAAAAGACCAATTCCATCTGCAGAAATGATGATGGATTTACCTTCAGGAAAACTGCACTCAGGTCATTGTAAAAATCCATTATAATTATTATGCAATACTGGTTCTATCACTGGAGGCTGTTGGTTTTTTCTTTTTTTCAGAATAAGCTGGTATTTTAGAGTTGTTATGCAAATTTGTGATATTGTGATTTCTTTCAAAACACACACACACACACACACACACACACACACACACACACACACACACACACACACCAGGAAGAGAGTGAGAGAAACAGGATGTGAACATCTAGGCCAAAGCTTACCAGAACAATACCTTTTCCCATAATTGCTTTCCTCCTCCTGAGGTCACCTGCCTCCATATGCTACAGGTCCAAATGGACATTACAGCTGATATCTCAGATACTATTACTTAATCTAGACTGAATAAACTTTCCGACCTGACTACAGATGCACATCTGGAAGCCTTCAGTGAGTCATGTTGTATTTGCAGTGGAAATATAGCAATGCAGTTCTCACACAGCTAGGGGGCTTTAATGCAAGGAGTATTGTGCTTTTCGTCTAAGGCCTCTTGGGAAATGAACTCATCATAGGTGAGATCAAAGTGTACACCTCCATTCTTCTGAATATGGCAGGCAGAAAAATCAGGTTCCTGTTTGGACCACAACTTTTTCAATTGATCCCAGATTTACTGAGCAGTATGTTTACAATCTTTTTCCTTTTCTTTGTATTGGTACATTCTGTTTACACGTTTAATAAATGATATAAAATAACAATTTTATGCTTTTTATCGGTAGGGTAAGATAATCTTTTCGAAGAAGTCTTCATACCAGCATAGTCGATGTCATTACAGTATTTATCCAGAATCTCTTAATCTTGGATTTGCTTGCAGTAGTTTTTATTACATTTATATTATATACCTTTTTTCAAGTTATTTTACTGTTGCATCCTATTTATTCTTTTAAAGTTGAATTGAATTGAATTGAAGGAAGGGCATTCTCATACATGATCCCCCAGCTATAGAATAACCTCTGCACTTTAGTTCAGGATTCAGACACACTCCCAATCTTCAGGTTTAGATTAAAAACATACTTATTTATCCAGGCTTTCAGTTAGTCTCTTTAGACTGGGATGAACAGCTCTGTTCCCGGGCTGGGTGTGTGGGATCAGGTTTCTGGGTTGGTCTGGGTGTCGGTCTTCTATGGCCCCGAGTTGTGCATCCTTGCATTTGACTAAGGGCAGAGCCAGGTATTCTTTGTCAAAGATGTTGGGTTTCTGTATTCTTACCATTCACATACGATCACGCATTTGTTGGTTTCTGGGGAGATGGGCTGCTGACATCTCATGCTGACGTGATCGCTGTTGGCGGTGTTACTTTCTGGTTCTCCCCTTTCTAGCTTTCTAGCTGTTATAGTTAGTGCTGTCAGCGTCTCATGCTACACTTGGCACCATTGTGTTCTGTTAAGAGACTCTGTTCTAATACATATTCTGTTTCCTCTATGAACTGTCTTTCCAGCTCTAGTTCCAGTATTCTGCCAGTACCAGTTCCTGCGTACCTCTTACCAGATAACACTGATGGACTCTATGTTGATTGACAAAGCCATGCAATATTCAATTTAGTTTCTACATTTCTACATTTATTATTTAAGTAAGTTAACTAAATTCTTAAATGTAACATCTAGGCTGCCCAAGAAGGTTGGGTTCCTTTTTGGTTTTCCCAAGGTTTCTTTCTAATCACATTTATTATTATCCTTGCCATTGCTGCCAAGACTTGGCCAATTGGGGCTGTGAGCCTGCATGTAGATATGTGTAAAGCCAACAGCATCCTTAAGATGAATATTTTTATGCACACCTAAAACGTCGGCAAGTAAGTGTTTCTTGTTGATTGCAAAGCAGTTGCCGTACATCTGAACCAGATTCACATAACAATGAAGACATTGGTATAATGCTCATGGATATTTACAATGTGCAGAATATGTGAAGGGCTGTACTTATGGATTAGTTGTATTGGTGTTTATGGCTCTGGGTCAAATCTAGACTTTGTTGCGCTTCCACTGTTGGGCTCTTGAGCAAAGTACTTAAACTTTCTCAGCTCAACTGTAAATCGATCTGGTTAAACACATCTTCTAAATGTTGTTATTGTGAAATCTGACATCTTTGGTGTAAGATTGATTTATCTGAAATCCCCAAATAGGCAACAGACTCGTGCTGAAATGTGACTCCAGGATGAGTAAGAGAAAAAGTGGCCTAAAACTGAGAGGAACTCAATCTCATCCTTACCTTACCTGGAATTCTTACCTGAGATGATTGATGTGGCTATTAAGGCGCGTAGAGTAGAGGAATACCCAGTTATTACCAAAGTAATTCCGCTTTTGTCTTTTTCTTTTGTTTGGGTGCTGGAGAGATTAGCGCTTTCGGCTAAAAGTGAACTTGTTTTAGTTACACAGGCCTGAAGGGGGCAGACCAATCCTCACATACAGGCACTTTGGACTCAGGTCTGCAGCAACATTACAGCTAAGGGGGCTTATGAGTTTAGGGTAGAGCTTTGGGAACATACAAATAATTCGACTTCTTCTTGAAAGCGTACATTAATACATTGTCTACATATAATACATTAAATTCCCAAACAAAGGTTAAAGGAAAATCTTTTTTTGGGGGGGAGAATTCACATCAGCAATGTATTTTGCATAAATTTGTTTAGAAGTAATTTGACCTACCCCTTTTTAAGTGAGGTATTTGCTACAATATCCAATCTATTTGCTACATACAGTGGTGCTTGAAAGTTTGTGAACCCTTTAGAATGTTCTATATATCTGCAGAAATATGACCTAAAACATCAACAGATTTTCACACAAGTCCTGAAATAAGATAAAGGGAATCGTTAGAACAGTTAAACAAATGAGACAAAAATATTATACTTGATTATTTATTTATTGAGGAAAATGATCTAATATTACATATTAGTGAGTGGCAAAAGTATGTGAACCTTTGCTTTCAGTATCAGTATAGATCCATGTTCTTTAAATAAAACAGGGTGCCCACTCACACCTGATTGTCATCCCATTGGTTGAAAACACCTGACTCTAATTTCACCTTCAAATGAACTGCTAATCCTAGAGGTTCACATACTTTTTACACTTACTAATATGTAATATTGGAACATTTTCCTCAATAAAGGACCAAGTATAATATTTTTGTCTCATTTGTTTAACTGGGCTCTTTTTATCTACTTTTAGTACTTGTGTGAAAATCTGATGATGTTTTAGGTCATCATCAGAATTATGCAGAAAATTCTAAAGGTTTCACAAAGTTTCAAGCACCACTGTATGATAAGTAAGCTGTTTACATTTCAGTGAGACTCATTCCTTCATGAGAGGATTACCCCACATGTAAATCTGTGACAACATTTTAATATGTGCATATTCTTAGGAATACCCTACTCTGAATTGAAAGCGGTCTCGTATTATATACGTGTGTGTGTATATATATATGTATATAGATCTATATAGATATATATATAGAATTTACATAAACATACCCACCACACACACACCAACACACCACACACAACACCACACACACACACACACACACACACGATATAGCTGGTGGACATAAGTGTAGATTTATTTCCAGCATTTCCACAGTGATTTTCAGTATTTGACGTCAAGCAGTAGTGAAGGTTTCTTACTTCTCATTCCACATTCGAGGGAGAACGCTGAGGAGAAACTGACGCGGAGGAATTGCGAGGATATGGCAACCCAGACTGATCTGCGGTTGCACACAGGACGCCGTTTCGTAGCTGCTAGCGCTTTTACCTGTGATATATTTTAATTCCCGATCGCATCTGTTAGCATATATCAATGTATATATAGTAGGTTTTTACAACATCTTAATTATTTTATTCTCGTACCGGCGGATTATATTTTTTTGCGGCTAATTGTTATTTAGCAACTTTACAGGTATACCGGCTTGTGTTTGTAGCCATTAGCAAATTACCAGAGTTGCGTCTTCTTTCGCAGTAGTGTGTGTTTTAATAACTTTTTTACAGTCTTATCCCACCTTCTTTCTGAGACTTACTTTTTTGTGACGTTTTGTATTAACTTGTATTAACGCTTTAATTGAGCATTGCATTGGACCATTGGCTGCAAAAGAACCAGATCTTCACTCGGCACCCCACAACACCACCCGAAGCTAAGTACCTTTAATTAATTGTACTAACATGTCTTCTGCTGTGCTTGTTCCCTGTGCCGAGTGTGGCATGTTCAGCTATTCTTCCTCCGTCATTAGTGTAAATTTTACTTGTGATAGGTGTAGGCTTGTAGCCAGTCTGACGGAGAAGATTGTAGTTTTAGAGGCGGGCATGCAGACATTAAAGAAGGCTAGCTCAGCTCTTAGTTTAGCAGATCTGGATGCCACAGGTAAAGTTAGAGCCCCGGCAGAATCCTCGCAGCAGGGCAAGTGGGTGACGGTTCGGCGACATAGTCGTAAGGTTAGTCCACGAGAGCACCACTCTTTACCTGTTCACGTGTCCAACAGGTTTGCCCTCCTCAGTGAAAAACCCACTGAGCAGCCTGTTGAAAGAGCTCTGGTCATAGGTGACTCTATTTTACGACACGTGAAACTTGCTACCCCTTTAGGGACACCAGCAGCTAGAGTTCTCTGTATCCCCGGAGCCAGAGTGCCGGACATTGTAACGAGTCTTAGTGAACTCGAGAGCCGCAGATTCTCTAGGATAGTTAATCATGTAGGGGCTAATGATATACGCCTTCGTCAGTCAGAGGTTACTAAGGCTAATTTTGTAGAGGTGGTTAGCGTGGCGAAGGCGATGTCCGATGCTGTAGTCTGCTCTGGCCCCATCCCAATGCGGCGAGGTGACCAAGCCTACAGCAGGTTATGGTCGCTGAACTGCTGGCTGTCCAACTGGTGCTCTGAAAACAACGTGGGCTATATAGACAACTGGATAGCCTTTAAAGGTAAGCCTGGCCTTTTAGGATGGGATGGTGTGCATCCCACTCTGGAGGGTGCTGCTCTCATCTCCTGCAACATTGCCCATAGTCTTATGGCCCAATTGGTTAGGGGCTGACTATCCAGAGCAGGGGTCAGGCAGCAGACAGACCGGCTTAACCAACTCTCTGCTGGTAGCCATGCACTGTCAACCAGAACCCACATTATTGAAACTGTGTCTGTTACCCGCATCTGCCCTAAACGTAAACACTCTCAAAAAGTCTGTTTTAATAACCTCATTTGTATAAACACAGATAGCTGCCAAAGAAATAACAACATTAGACTAAAGCTAGGATTACTTAACATTAGATCACTTACAAACAAAGCAGTGATTGTAAATGAAATGATCACTGATAAACGCTTACACGCTCTCTGTCTCACTGAGACTTGGATTAGACCTGATGAATATTTAGCCTTAAATGAAGCTTCCCCTCCTTGATACAGTCATGCTAGTCGCCCTTGTCCTAATGGTCAGGGGGGAGGCATAGCTACATTTTTTTGACAAAGAGTTAGGTGTTACAGCTAAATCCCAATACAAGGCTAATTCTTTTGAAATACTGATTCTTAATGTGACTGATCCATCATTATGGAAGTCAAAACCACACTCTTTTCAGCTTATCACTATTTACCGCCCTCCTGGTCCCTATTCAGAATTTCTTCAGGAATTTGCTAACTTTCTTTCCTGCTTACTACTGTCAACAGATAAGGCTTTAATTGTAGGTGATTTCAATATTCACTTTGACAAAGAGCAGGATCCACTTAAAATTGCTTGTGAGTCCATTTTAGAATCCATGGGTATCACTCAGAATGTGATGGGACCAACCCACCGCTGTAATCATACTTTAGATCTAATATTAACATTTGGTATCAATATAGATAACCTTGATGTTTTCCCGCAACGTGATTTGATTCAGATCACTATCTTTTAGTATTTGAGCTATCTCTAATAAATAAAATCCTTCTGCCTCGTTATCACACCAAGCGCACTATCACATCTGCTACTCCAGCTGTGTTTATTAAAAACCTACCAGACTTGAAATTTAATACACCTACAGAGATCAATCATCTTGAGTGTGTAAATGACCAATTAGAATGTGTGCTTCCCTCAACCCTGGACACGATTGCTCCTGCTAGGGTCAAACACATTAGGGAAAAAAGGCTAGCACCATGGTAAAATGACAACACCCGTACCTTAAAGCAAAGAACACGGCACCTAGAGCGCAAGTAGAGACATAGTAAATTGGAGGTGTTTAAGATTGCTTGGAGGGACAGCATGGCAGAGTATAAGCATGCCCTCACTAAAGCTAAAGCTGCATACTTCTCTTCAATCATAGAGAAAAATAAGAATAATCCAAGATTTCTCTTTAATACAGTCTCCAAATTAACAAAAAACCCGACAGAAAGTGACTCTCCCGTTCTGTGTAATTTTAACAGTAATGACTTCATGACTTTCTTTAATGATAAGATAGAAAACATTAGGCATAAAACTCACTGCTCATCGCATCACCAAACTATTCAGCCACCTTCCAGATGCAGCACTAGTTAAGACATCTGTTTAATGAGCTGTAAATCAAGATTAAAATATTTTACCCCAATTACTAATACTGAACTATCCGCACTGATCAGCTCGTCTAAGCCATCAACATGTTTATTAGATCCAATTCCTGCACGTTTACTCAAACAAGTATTACCTAGTGTTATAGAGCCAGTGTTAGTTATTTTAAATTCATCCCTTACCTTTGGTTATGTGCCCAAATCCTTTAAGTCTGCTGTTATCAAACCACTGATTAAAAAGCCAATCTTGACCCTTGTGTGATATCTAAGTATAGACCAATTTCAAATCTACCATTTCTGTCCAAAATCTTAGAAAAAGCCATCTATCAGCAGCTCTGCATTTACCTCCAAAGGAATGAAATTTTTGAAACATTTCAGTCTGGTTTCAGGCCCCATCATAGTACTGAAACAGCATTAATTAGGGTACTAAATGACTTGTTAATGTCCTCAGATAAGGGATGTGTTTCTTTTCTTGTTCTGTCAGATTTAAGTGCAGCATTTGACACTATAGATCATGATGTTTTACTAAACAGACTAGAATATATTGTAGGTATTAAGGGATCAGCACTTTCTTGGTTTAAAGTTTGTTCATATGAATAATCTAAGGTCTAAGCCCTCAAAAGTGAAGTATGGCATGCCTCAGGGGTCAGTGCTAGACCCGCTTTTATTCTCTCTGTACATGCTGCACTAGGCTCAGTTATTCGTAAACATGGCATTAGTTTCCACTGCTATGCAGATGATACACAGCTGTACATATCAGCCAAACCTAATGACAGCCTTACAATCAACAAAATCGAGGACTGTGTAAAGGAAATAAAAGATTGGATGTTATTTAATTTTCTCTTACTTAACTCAGATAAAACTGAGGTGCTATTAGTGGGACCTAAGGCTATGAGAGACAGGTTGGCTACATCTATCCTAAATCTAGATGGCTGCCAAGTATTGCCCAGTCCGTCTGTAAAAAACTTAGGGGTCACATTTGATTCAGATCTCTCCTTTGATGCGCACATTAGCAGCATAACTCGAATTGCTTTCTTTCAATTACGTAATATCGCTAAACTTAGAAATATCCTCTCTTTTAATGATGCAGAAAAACTTGTTCATGCGTTTATAACCTCAAGGTTGGATTACTGTAACGCCTTACTTACTGGATGCTCTAGTAAATCTATAAATAAACTTCAGTTAGTTCAGAATGCAGCTGCTAACTGGAACTAGAAAATTTGATCATATCACTCCTGTTCTATCATCACTGCACTGGTTACCTGTCAAATTCCGCATTATTACAAAATACTTCTTATAACTTATAAAGCTCTACATGGCCTGGCCCCACATTATCTGAGTGACCTCTTAGAGTTTTACAATCCAACTCGTCTACTTCGTTCGCAGGGTGCAGGACTTCTTTTAGTTCCTAGAATTAAAAAAGTCACAGCAGGGGGAAAGGCTTTCTCATACATGGCCCCCCAACTATGGAACAAACTTCCCACTATCGTTCAAGATTCAGACACCCTCCAAAGTTTGAAGTCTAGGCTAAAGACATACTTATTTATGCAGGCTTTTGACTAGATTTAGACCAGGTTGCATGGTTTGGGTTGCTGGGGCCGGAGTCTGGAGTCACGTCTGGCCTGCCTGCCTTGTCCGCTAGCCGGGAGTGTCGAGTGGGCGGTCTGGCTGAACTGGGCTTCGGTCCTTGTGATCTTGACTCATGCATCCTTGCCTTAGAATAAGGGCAGAGCTGGGGGTTCATAGTTAAAGAGTCTTATGGTGATCAGAGACGTGGGTTTGCTGTTTCTCGCGCTCGTGGGGTTGCCAATGTCTACATGTGATCCCCTCTGGCTGTGTTCCTACCAGTTCTCCTCTTTCTAGCTTTCTAAGCGATGCTGCTATATAGCTAATGCTTGCCGGGGTCTCAGCTACACTTGGCATGCAGTGATTGACATGGCATCAGTGATTGTATAACACTGTGCTCGTAATCAATAACTAATTACATTTTCTGTTTTCTCTCCGAGCTGTGTTCCGGCAGTTCCGGCCCCACACATGATGTACATCTGATGGAGCTCCACTGTGCATAATTCACATTTTATTCGACCATGACTCCATGACTTTAGTTTCGCTCTTAGATTTATCATCATACCTGGGCCACTTAATGTCGATGTGCATACTTCACATTCTATTCAAACTTTGACTCCATGACTTTAGTTTGCTCTTAGATTTATCATCTACGCCGCCCAAGGAGGTTGGGTCCCTTTTTGAGTCTTGGTCCTCCCGAGGTTTCTTCCTAGAACTAGGGAGTTTTTCCTTGCCACTGTCGCCCTAGGCTTGCTCAATTTGAGATTGGACGAAGTTATTAGGAGATAATCTAAACTTGTAAAGTTGCTTTGAGACAATGCTCTATTGTAAAAAGCGCTATATAAATAAATCTGACTTGACTTGACTTGACACTGTAGGCTGAATGGACAAACTATTTATGATGACCACTTTTTTAACCAATGATTACAACAAAACTGAGAGAACCATATTCACACTTGTGTATTTGATTACAATGTGGCAAAAAAGTATTTAGTCAGCCACTGATTGTGCAAGTTCTCCTACTTAGAAAGATGAGAGTGGTCTGTAACTTTCATCATATCAACTATAAGAGACAAAATGAGAAAATAAAATCCAGGAAATTACATTGTAGGATTTTTAAAGAATTTAATTGTAAATCATGGTGGAAAATAAGTATCTTGATCTGGAGCCCCAGATCAAGGAAGATTATCAATGGTCTTGTATGTCTTACAATTGCTCCCACAGTTGATTTATTCACAGCAACCTGTTTGCCTATTGTAGATTCACTCTTCCCAGCCTGGTGCACGTCTACAATTTTCTTCCTGGTGTTCTTCGACAGCTCTTTGGTCTTGGCCATGGTTGAGTTTGGAGTCTGACTGTTTGAGGCTGTGGACAGGTTTCTATTATACAGATAACGAGGTCAAACAGGTGCCATTAATACAAAAATGCTAGCACAGGCTTCCAGTATCTGTTGCCTCAGATGCTGCACATCTCGCATCTTCACAGCATAGACAATTTCCTTCAGATGACCCCAAAGATAAAAGTGTAAGGGGGTAAGATCGGGAGAGCATTTCTTCTGTGTTGTTGCTATCAGTGTGTCAAGAGTGGGAGAAGAGGGTTGCATTGACAATCCAACACGATGGGCATCACTTTCAACACATTTTATAAGTGGTCATAAACTTGTAAATAACTCATGAAAGAATAAAACCAAGCACACCATTGTTTTTATTGTGAAATTCTCAATATGTTTGATGTGTTACATGACCCTCTTCATATTGGAAATAATAAAGTTGGATCCAAAATGGCCGACTTCAAAATGGCTGCCATGGTCAACACCCATCTTGAAAAGTTTCCCCCCTCCCATGTACCAATGTGCCACAAACAGGAAGTTGATATCACCAACCATTCCCATTTTATTTAGGTGTATCCATCTAAATGGCCATCTATCTGGCTTAACCCCAGTTGACAACTTTTTTGTGTTTTTTACAGTGCTTTCATTTATATTGTGTATAATAATTTGTTAGTGTAGGCTTTAACCAGTTTGTGGCCTTACACTTATATACTGAAAAGGAAAGCGTTTGTTCCTGCTTAGCAGTATTACTATACTTTGATGATAAGGGAGAAGTGATGGAAGAAGCATTGAGATATATCATTCTGATAAATGTTGAAATGTTTTCAAAAGGATTAAACCTCAGGTTCCATAATAGCCCAAACACACTCACACAATATCCTCTGAGCTGCTTGGGAAATGTATGTGATGGCTCAGCCACAATATGCTGTCTTTTGTTTCACCTCCTCTATGCCATCATCCTGATAGACAGCACTGCAGGACTTGGGGGCAGACAGCAACTGAGACATCAGTGTTATCAGTGGCTTTCTCACACACACAGTGACAAGCAGATAATAACCTATAACATAAAAAAGGTTCAATTCCTCCCAAAGCCATCCTTCAGTTTAAGAGTCCTAAATCCCAACACAAAACAAATGAAGTTGAAAGAAAAGGAGAAATACCCCATTATGGGATGGACAGGCAGAGGGCCATTTTAGGATGGCAGAAGAAGAGGGGGTGCAGTCATGATAGGCTGGACTTTATAAATGGCCCGTCCCTGTTGTGCTGACTGGACGCTTGTTGTCTCAGTGCACAGCTGGGTTTTTTTTGTGGGGCTTCATTTGCAGACATTATCTTGCCACACTGTCACCATCCTGCCACAGGCTGTTTGCAATAAAGACGACATTTTCAACAGATTTCTGGCTTCCTGAAGCGTGTCTTAAGGGTCTTATATCATGAGTGATTCAAATTGTATATTACTGTCGCAGGGTATACGGAATAGTGCAAGGAAGGGAAACAATTCAAACAGTTCTGCCACTATTATCCACATGTTATTCAGTATGGTTTTGCCCAGCATCAACACAAATTGCACTTAAAGCTATCATAAGCAACATCTGGAAATCAATGGCATATGAGCTGATTAAACTGTGTGTGAAGGGTTGTAAGATAGAGGAAAAACTACTAGTCTACAACTCTGGGAAGTGGATGGCAGCAGGCTGAAGGGCAGCAGGCTGATAACATGGAACTGTAATGTGATTACAGTTATGTGCAGTCCCATGAACAAGAACCATGCTGATCAGATTAGGAAAAGGACACTGGGCAAACTTTAAAAGCCAATGACTTCATCTCTGCACAGTTTGGTCATATGATGAACTATGCTGCCTCCTCACTCTTTATTTCCATCTTAGTGTGTAGTATCTTCCTTCCAGCCCTGCTGTTCAGCATGTAAATAATTGTCTTTGATTTTGTCTCCAATTTTCTCTCTGCCTTTGTGCAATATATACATCTACTCCTGTATACTTTAAATAATCTCTAGATTACTCGTAATAGATAATACAATGTAAATTGTATGTAAACGGTAGTTGTACTGTATTGTTTAGGGAATAGTTCCAAGAAAAAAGTCTGCACTTGTTGAATGAGCAAGAGGGAATGTGAACAATGCTCAAACAACACGTACATGAGAGAGACTGAGGTTCTACACATTATGTTTAACATCCATCTGATCAAGGTTCTTTCGCTTTAAAGGCTGAGGTCTAATTATAATAAATTATAATAAGAATTAAAAATCTGTCTTTTAACTCTGGACATTGTGGCCTAAAAGATATGGTCACCTCAACAGTCAATCAACACGGCAGATCCACAAGCAGAGGCTGGAGGAGGAGTTTAATGGTGGAGGCTCGCTTGCTCTTTAGCTCAAGTTTGGACTACAGACATGTTTGTGTGTGTGACTTTTTGCCACTGATTTGTAACATGCTGTTAATGACGTTTGTAAGTGTATGTGCCTGTCCTATTGTAGGTAGTACTCCTTTGTTTGTCCCCCACATTGTTCACTTGCTGAGTCTCTGTTTTGTCTGGCTGATCTTCTGTTTTGATCATAATACTGTCTATCAATGAATTTTTTGCTTTTGTCAAACAAAAGTATCAGGTCCCTCATACCATCCTGTGATACGGCTTTCCCTTAGACAGGATTGTAACAGTACATTACTGTATTTTCTATAATTACTGTGAATTTCCATCATTTAAAAAAGGTTTAGCATGCATGTAATAGGGTAGGCTTTGGATGCATTTTGACTTTCCACTTCTAATGTTTTCAGCAGTATCTCTTCCACATTTATATATCGTTTGCTCACAGGCTTCTTGTGAAAATGCTCTTTATATTTACATTACAGTAGCCTAAAAGATAATTGACGCACAGTAAATTGAAGTGTTTTCTGGTTTACAAAGCCTTTCTGCAAGCTCAAATCAGTCTGGCCATTCTCTGTTTACCTATCTCATCAGCAATGCATTTCCGTCTGCAGCACTGCTGCTTACTGGATGTTTTTTCTTTATTGCACTATTCTGAGTAAGCTTTAGGCACTGCTGTGCTTGAAAATCCCAGGGGATCAGCAGATATAAAAATACTCATACTAGCCTATCTGGCACCAACAATCATGCCATAGTCAAAGTCAACTGATACAGACTGAATGTTTGATGATGATTGATTAATGCAGTAGACTGGAGCAGTTCTGAGTGTTAAATTTAGTTTTAATAAGACTGCTTTGAAGCTAGGGTCTTTCAGTGTCACTTTGAGTAATATCAGAACGTCTATGTCCAAGCAAGAAAGGTAGCAGATTTGATAGGTTCAGTTTTAACTTGATATTAGGAATCTATTTTCTTTAGCACTCTGCTATGTCAGCTCCATTGTTGATCCTTAAGACATCCCTAGCTGGCTCTTAGTTGAATTGGTGTTATTGAAAAACCTGAGAATTCATTTCTCTCACTCTGGTTGATCTCAAAATAAAATAAAACATCGACTAGAAAGCAATCTTGCCAGAAGGGAAACAAAGGCTCTTCAATTCCCCCATTCACAACAAATCAAGAACCTTCTATGAACTGATATTGCGCTACTATATATACTGTATGATTAAATTTAAAGATGTAACCATGTCTGGTATAACCTCTCTTGTTTCTCTGTCTCTACATTTCAGTTTCTGAACCAATTTTTCCCTGCTTCCTTGTCCATTAATGCCAAGTCACTCTCCGGTAATCCAGTGGCTGCTTGGCTGGCAGATAGAGCTGATTAGGGAACAGATGAAAGGTTAATTGAATGGCAGAGGAGTAATGACACATTGTCCAGTATAGAGAATGACAATTGTGCTCTTTCACATGGACCTTTATTGTGTGACATTAAAAATAATTATGAAAGACACAAGGAGTATGGGTTGGCACAGTGGTGCAGATCCCCAGGTCGATTCCTCGTCTGGACTTTGTCTTCATGGAGTTTGCATGTTATCCCCATATCTGTGCAGGTTTCCTCCCACATTTCAAAAACAAAACCATGGAATCTATTGCTGGGTCTATCTCATTTTCCATACTGCCTATAACCATAAGGACCATTCAAACTGTATCAGCCATGCAGAGACAGTCCAGCCACACAACCACTATCTCAGGTCCAACCTTTGCCTTCAGCTCAGTCCAGTCACATTTTATCTGGAAACGTCAGTTTCCTGCCATAGTTTAAAAACATGTCTGTAGGTGAACTGGCTACTCTAAACAGCTCATGTGTGAATTAATGCGTTTTACCCTGTATAGTGCCCTGATCAGCGTGTATTCACAAATGCTTCTAATGTTTAGTGAATATGCTCCAAACCAACCCTAACAAGGTAAAAGTGGTTACTAAATTGAAGAATGAACGAATTACTAAAGACACAAATGTTACTATGTACATATTTTTAAATAGACAGTTCAGATATAACATTAAAATCACATGCCTAATATTGTGTAGTTTCCCCTTGCGCTGCCAAGGTTCTGAGCCATCCAGGCATGGACTCAAAAAGATCTCTGAAGGTGCCCTGTGGTATCTGTCCAAGACGCTGGAAACAGATCCTTTAAGTCCTTTAAATTACGAGGTGTGACCTACATGGATTGTCCAGCATATCCCACAGATGCTCGATCAGACTGAGATCTGAAGAGTTTGGAAGACGAATCAACACCTTGAACTCTTTGTCATGTTCATCAAACCATTCCCTACTAGCTTTTGCAGTGTGGCAGGGTGCATCCTTCTGAAATAGGCCATTACCATTAAGGAATACCATTGCCATGAAGGAATGTAGTTGTTCTGCAACAGTGTTTACTAAGGTGGGACATGTCAAAGTAATATCCACATAAATGCCAAGATCCAAGGTTTCCCAGGACAACATTACCCAGAGCATCACACTCTTACAGTTATTCACTGTCAGTGGTTGTAATGTTATGGTTGATCGGTGTACATACACTCTCCGGAAGCATTGATGTAGTCCTTACTTTTTTCTGAACGAATCAGTAAGCTGGACACATTTATCAAAATCCAGAAATGACTTTAAGCTTTATTATCCATTAGCATTATCCATTTTAAATCTACCATCATAAAAGCATTAGCAAAGATATTTGCAATGCCGATTTCATTTTATCTGTACATCAGGACTTCAATAATTGGAGAAAAAGTATGAAGCATTGGAAATTAAGTCTTAATATTGATTTAAAGAGCAAGCCATGAGCAGGAACATGAAAACTATCTGGATAAGACTGCTCCTGACTGTGAGATCACTCCCAGAATTCATTATTGAATTTACACAGAAGAACAAATCCTGCTAACTGTGATAGGCTATGAAAGGAGTCAGGTCATGACAGATGAGATGGCCATGGATTAAGCTCTATATACAGAAAGAAAAATGAAATAGTCAAATTTTACACACAAGATATACTTCTAAAATGTTTGTTTAGCCTAGTAGTTAGCTTAATGACAATTTGAGCATGTTTAAATAACTATGTATTTTCAAGAGTGTCCTGTAATTATTTGGTTATTAATGACAGAATATTGCATTTCCCATCTTTCCCTGAGACAGCCATACATTTTTACCTCTTCATTTCATAATGCAAATCTCATTATCAAGATTTAATGGTCTTGATGGATCTTTGTGGCCATAAACTACCCTCTAAATGTAAATTGCATTTCAATTGTGCAATAAATCAGAAATGTAATTTAAAGCAGACAGTAAACAAAAGCCCCTTCTTCACCCATCTGAGTGTGTATGATTGTAATATCAACAGCTTAAATATTTTAAAATGTATCTGTTGTTTTCACATATTTTCCTCTAAAGAATATGTAATTCTACAAGCTGTATGATTTGGCTGCTCAAACCCAGCAAACGTTCATTTCCTTCTGAATAATCTCTTCCATTCGCAGAGGCCATATTGTCACATCATTGATTTTACCCTACCCAATTTGCCTGATGTCAAATGTAAATGTGTCCTCAGCGGTTGCATTGATTACTGTGGGTCATGATTTTATTCTCCACAAAGATGCTTTATAAGTGAACAAATTCCAACCATGTTCCAATATATTTTTATGTTTACAACCTTTCACACTACATTTTCCTTTTGCATTGCCCTCTGATTCAGCTACAGTCAAACAACAGATATGTTATTAGTCACTAGTAAACAAAATATATGCACAAAAAATAATCTTTTCACATAAAAGTAAATCCTTCAACATTAAAACTGTATGCAGAATTGGTGGAACTAAAACATCAAGTTCTTTATTAGTTGTCAGTTTGTAGTTGTAATTGTACTCACATGCACAATATTTAGGTCTCTCTGGAATATTTAAGTGAAACTAAGTTCTTCCTATGTGCAGTCGTGCTTGAAAGTTTGTGAACCCTTTAGAATGTTCTATATTTTCGCATAAATATGACATAAAACATCATCAGATTTTCACGAGTCCTAAAAGTAGATCAAGAGAACCCAGTTAAACAAATGAGACAAAAATATTATACCTGGTCATTTATTCATTGAGGAAAACGACCCAGTATTACATATTAAGTGAGGTGGCAAAAGTATGTGAAACCTTTGGCTTTCAGTATCTGGTGTGACCCCCCCTGTGCAGCAATAAACTGCAACTAAACGTTTCTGTAACACTGTTGATCAGTCATGCACACCGGCTTGGGGTAGGATTCAGCCCCATCCTCTGTACAGAAACAGCTTCAGCTCTGGTGATGTTGGTGGGCCTTCCGTCACACATAACTGCTCGCTTTCAGTCCTTCCCACAACATTTCGATTGGATTAACGGTCAGGACTTTGACTTGGCCATTCCAAAACATGAACTTTATTCTTCTTTAACCATTCTCTTTGGTAGAACGGCTTGTGTGCTTATGGTCGTTGTCTTGCTGCATGACCCACCTTCTCTTGAGATTCAGTTCATGGACAGATGTCCTGACATTTTCCTTTAGAATTCTCTGATATAATTCAGAATTCATTGTTCCATCAGTGATGGCAAGCTGTCCTGGCCCAGATGCAGCACAACTGGCCCAAACCATGATACTGCCACCACCATGTTTCACAGATGGGATAAGGTTCTCATGTTGGAATGCAGTGTTTTCCTTTCTCCAAACAATTTACTTTTAAACCAAAAAGTTCTATTTTCGTCTCATCCGTGCACAAAACATTCTACCAATAGCCTTCTGGCTTGTCCACGTGATCTTTAACTGCAGATGAGCCGCAATGTTCTTGTTGGAGAGCAGTGTCTTTCTTCTTGCAGCTCTGCCATGCAAACCATTGTTGTTCAGTGTTCTTCTGATGGTGGACTCATGAAAATTAACATTAGCCAGTGTAAGAGAGGCCTTCAGTTGCTTAGAACTTACTCTGAGGTCCTTTGTGACCTCGCCAACTATCACACGCCTTGCTTTTGGAGTGATCTTTATTGGTCGACCACTCCTGGGGAGGGTAACAATGATCTTGAATTTCCTCCATTTGTACACAATCTGTCTGACTGAGAATTGGTGGAGTCCAAACTCTGTAGAGATGGTTTTGTAACCTTTTCCAGCCTGATGAGCATCAACAACTCTTTGTCTGAGGTCCTCAGAAATCTCCTTTGTTTTGCCATGATACACTTCTACAAACATGTTATGAAGAGCAGACTTTGATAGATCCCTGTTCTTTAAGTAAAACAGGGTGCCCACTCACACCTGATTGTCATAAATTGAAAACCTGACTAATTTCACCTTCAAATTAACTGCTAATCCTAGAGGTTCATATACGTTTGCCACTCACTAATATGTAATATTAGTTAATTTTCCTCAATAAATAAATGTATCTACTTTTAGGACTTGTGTGAAAATCTGATGATGTTTTAGGTCATATTTATGCAGAAATATAGAAAAATTCTAAAGGGTGCTTGAAGGTTTGTGAAACTATTAAAGTGTCTTTCTCCATAAATATGATGCAAAACATCATAGGATTCCCAACAGTTGATAGAGAAACTAGTTAAACAAATCAGACATAAATATTACATATCTATGAGTAGAAAAGTATGTGAACCTCTATGATTGGCACTTAATTTGACGGTGAAATTAGATTCAGGTGTTTTCAATCAATGGGATGTCAAATAGGTGTGTGGGAACACTACTGTATTTCATGAAAAGGGTACTATTCCAAGTCAGATCTTCACAGCACATGTTGGATGATTCATAAGGAATGTCTGAGGACCTCAGAAAGGGAGTTGTTGATGCTCATCAGGCAGTAAAACATTACAAAACCATCTCTACAGATTTGACTCCACCAATCCACAGTCAGACAGATTGTGTACAAATGGAGGAAATTCAAGGCCACTGTTACTCTTTGCAGGACTGGTCAACCACCAAAGACCACACCACAGACAAGGAGAGTAATATTTCGTGAAGTCACAAATAATCCCATGGTAAGTTTCTAGAAAATAAAGGAATCTCAGACATTGGCTAATGTTAATGTTCTTGAGTCCACGAGAACACTGAACAATGGTGTGCATGGTAGGTATGCAAAGAGAAAGCTACTGCTCTCCAAAAAGAACATTACTACCCATCTGCAGTTTGAAAAAAATCACTTGGACAAGCTAAAAAAAAACTGGAATGGAATTTTGTGAATGGATGTGACCAAAATAGAACTGTTCGGTTTAAATGGGAAACATTACATTCTAGCAAAAAAACCTTATCCAATCTGTAAACATTATGGTGGCTTTGTCATGGTTTGGACCTGTTTTGCTGCATTTAGGCCAGGACGGCTTGCCACAATGAATGGAACAACTAATTCTGAATTAAACGAGCAGAATTTCATGGAAAATTCCAGGACTGAATCTCAAGAGAACGTGGACCATGGCAATATGCACACAATCATTCTACCAAAATAATTGTTACGGAAGACTAAATTTAATGTTTTGAAATGGCCAAGTCAAACATCTGACCTTAATACAATTGAAATGTTGAGGAAGGACCTGAAGTGAGCAGGTCATGTGCGTAATCTCACAATCATCCCAGAGTTAAAGCTGTTTTGTATTTATGAATGGGATAAAATTCCTCAAAGGTGATGAGCAGGACTGATCAACACTCACAAGAAATGTTTAAATTGCAGTTATTGTTGCACAAGTGGGTCTCAGAAGATACTGAAATCAAAAGTTCACATATTTTTGCTACTCACAGATACGTAATATTGGATCATTTTCTCATTTAAAAAGGCCAAGAATATTTTTTTTCTAATTTGTTTTATTGGGTTTATGGAGAAATAAAGAAAATTGTAAAGGGTTCACAAACTGTATGAAGCCATGACCGAACTAATGTATGGTGTCTTTATACATATATCCCACTGATTATATTAGACATGTAACAGCCGACCATGCACTGGTGAGTTTCAGAGAGGCCTCTACATGGCCTTAGCCTTCCCCAGGGAGTGATGGTGAGGCCTGGGTAACCAGAGATGTCCACCCCCAACCTCTGACCAGCTACCTAACACCACCGCATGCTGTAACATAATCAAATTGTGGATTGTAAATCAGTATGTAACCAGTGATCAAACGCACTTGGTTTCTAACCCCCAATCCTCCCTGAGCAGCAATAAATCTGCAAATGAAATGAAGTCTGACTACAACAAAGCCCAAGCAATTGGAGATGATAAGGAGTAATGTGACCAGTAAGTAAATGTAAGGGTGTTCAATTCAAGGTTAACAGTACGTACTTTTCAACTACGTTTCAATATTTTTTGCATGTTCTAGACAGAGAAACAAACAAATAAACAAAAGCCCACACCAGTTACATCTGTCATGTGTCCAATTTCAGGTGCTTTATAACTGCATTTTTAAAGAATCAATAGGGAAAGGGGCAGTCGCGTATGGTTTTTCTTGAGGCTGGTCATTAGATGTCAGTCTGGTACTGTTAGGGCTGTATATACATTGTATGTCTCATGTGAATACTGTCCCATTCTGCACTGACAAAAGGTTGACAAGACTAATAAGACAAACACTATACAATCAATAGTGCATATGGACTAATATCACATCCTCTCATACTTAGAGCTGTTGGGCATTCAGGGGATGATGGACAGAAAAGACAATGATGCAACCAAGAGAGAATTTATTGATGTTAAAGAAAAAATCTGACTTCATAGGGAAAAAAATACTGATTTGTTTGGAAAACAACTGAAACAAAGGAAACCGCAAGAGAGGTAGAAATCCACTCGTGGAGATCTAGAGCATGGAATATCTCAATGCAGTATGCTTTCGTCAACATCTAACCTAACCACTTCAACTTTAATCTTTCTCAGCCACCTCCATTCATTACATTATTACATACTGTATATCACCCATTAGAAACAGCCTATTAAATGAGCTTTTTCTCACCTCAGGATCATCAGTATCCACTGTTTTCTGGTCTTCATTGAGATGAATTGAATAACAAAAATTTAGATCCGTCTCCACTCTGCTAAACTAAAACCAATAAAATAGTTTTTCCAGGTTATGGTAACATATGAAGTTTGTCAGTGCAGGGATAATCAAGAGTCAAAAAGAAGACATGGTCTTCATACTTTGCATAACCATTGTATACATGTACATTTTATGAAGGAGGTCTTGAAAGGGGGATATTGTAAATTTAATATAGCCTGTGATAATGTATTGAAAGTTACCATTCAAGGCAAAATTATTCTATCCAACTATATTGTGATCAAAGTATTCTATCCTTTGAGAATATCACATCAAAACACATTTTAAAATCTACCTTTTCTCTGAATACTGTTAGAGAATACTTATTATTTTTCTTATTATTGTCATTGTGACACGACCTTGGGTTTGTGAAAGGCACCATATTATTATTAATATTAAAAACAAATAAATGGTGAGACTTGTGAGTCTGGAAGTGCTGTGACTGTTGTAGTTTATGCTATGGTTCTGGATTGGGGTTATGCTAACATCTTACACATTGTTACCAACCCAGTCAGCATCTTTGTCCTTCTACTTCTCCAGGAGTTCATTTATGAAAGTATCCAATGTCTAAGTCTTTCAGTTATGCATTTTATAATTTTTCTCTTGTCTTTTAGCCTCTAAATCAAAAATATAACATCATATTTTGTTGCTTGCTGTTTGAGTTTTCTACATCTTTGGCCCAATTAGTTTATAAACAAGCAATCAAACAACAACAAGAACAATAAAAACTTCTGGCTGCATAGAGTAGTAAGGTAATGTGCCCACATCTAAATTACTTTCTAGACCTTTTCAAACACTACATGCAGCCTATTACTGTGAGTGTGCTTCATAAACATATGGCCTATTACATGGCTTTAAAAAATAAGTAAACCTATTTAATCATATATTAAAAGTATTCTTGTAGAGTCCTGTAATGTGCATTCCCTGGGATGGTCTTACCGGTACACACTCAGCACCCATCACTATAAATATAGTGTGAAATCCTGAGGAGACAAGAGTACAAGCAACGTGGTGAATTTAGGCAGGCGTAATGCTTAGCAACTCAAAAGCTCAGAAGAGAAGAAAGCACTGGAGAGTCTGAGGCTTGAGGGCTGCACAGTACAAAGAAAATTAAATCCAATTTAACATATTTAGCCCACATGTTTTCCACTTCCATCATTTTAATACATCTAATGTTTCCTAATCATTTTACTCCCTCATTTATTTTGTGATATTCTAGGACCCGTTCGGTGGAAATGGGAATGGTGTGTATGCTTGTAACTTGTAATTTTTAGCACAGCTGGTAAGTCTAAGTGTTCATGCTTGTGTATGGCCCAGCAGCATTTGTGTTGTGCATGGAAAAAATATTCTCAGATCAGCAGGGGTGTAAGTTGCCCATTTAAATCACCTGAGCTTGTGTTCTTGAGTAAACAAGTGTGGTGAGAGACAAAGGCTAAGAGATTTTATAGGCGGTGTTTTTGTGGACGAGGCCGCCATTCTAAACAATAATGACTTTTTAATGCGAAGCTGTGATTACATTGTCATGGTGAAATACGGAGGACCCTTGGACTGCTTGGAGACGAAGGGGCCACATGTGAAATACTACAACAGCATAGATTATGCCACAGACCCAGGTGAACCAATCTTCATAAATTCAGATCTAATCTTTGTGAACCCTTGCTATTTCAAATGCGGCGAATACTCTGTGTTGCTCTGGGAGTTAAGTGTTTGTGGTAGTGCTGGAGGGCTTAATGGTCAATAGCTAGTGTTACTGCTGACCAAGAAAGTGCCGAGCTGGATATACCTCAATGAAGATAAAGTGATAGGGCTGTCACTAGTACCAAACAGCCATTCAGATGTATTGTAGATTATATTTGCTAGCATGCACACCTAGTGATTTCAGAAGGTGTGTATTCTTTGTTGGGTTGTGTACAAGCCTGAACACTTAAGAGATTCACTGAAAGATGTATTTAAACATTTACAATTATTGACACCATCCACATCTTCAGTGGTCTGTGTCTGAAGTATGTAGAGGATTCTGAAAGAATTATGCAGTAGTAGAATGATTAGTAGGTATTAGTGTATTTTAAATGTTATAATTGGGGTAATCAAGCCACATGTAAGACTAAATACTTTAAGCTGGGTTTAGTTTTGCTTGAACTGTTCAGCCCACAAGCCTCAGACTCTTGATCCTGTGCTGCTTCTCTTTATTTGATAGAGACAGACTCACACATCCAACAGGACATTGAGACATTAAAGAAAATCGCAGGCATGCATTCTAACACACACTAGACAACAGCGATAAACAGCGATAACAGGGGGTGTGTGAGGAAGGGAGTGGTGGGGAGGTGTGCAGATAGAATGTGAAAGATGTTCAGCAGTAGCTAAAAATCACAATAAAACATCCCTCCATCTTGATCTTATTTGCAGTGCTGGATGATATCGGTGACATTTAAAAATCCACACCAGTCCTCTGTAGGCAGTGTTCATGATAAAACAGCTTAAAGGCTGCTCATTGCTGCCTTCTCTGCTCATGATGCAGATGTCATGAGAAAGTCACATATCAGCAGGACTTATAGATGTCACTGATGGCAGAAGTATGTCACTGACCTCTATCACATGCTTGAGCAGAAATAATCTCTGTTTGATGGGCAAGAGCTCCTTAGAACCCTGGGTATTTTTTTTATTCATGTCACATAACTGTTGGTCAGGCTGCCTGATCCCTGCAAGCTCTGCAGTAGAAAGAGATTAGTTCTATGACTAATGCTATATGGAGGTTTAGAGTAAAACCCTTTCACAGCTGCACTACTCATTACACAAATACACAGCAGAAATATTCAATTTTCCAGTTGGGTCGAGCATAAATTGTACAGCTGGAGCTTAATGATGAGTTATGATGCATGGATTCCTTGCTGCAGTTGGCTGCCACAGATGAAATGAGTCTTTTCCCCAAAGAAAGTACACAGATCACACGTTAACCTTTTCATCAGCAAATCCATTACATTAACTTTTGAGCAGTTGGCAAATCATTATGACCGCTTAAGTGAGATGAATAAGCAAAGGCAATAGCTCTATCTTGGAAACAAATCTTGTCAACTTTAGGTTCAGCTGTATAATCACAACCATCAACAGATGATGAATGATAAAGATGAGCAACATGTATAAAACATAGATCAGGAAAATAAACAAAGCAATATTCCTCAACTATCAAGAACTAATTTGGGTGAACAGTAGAATGCTCCAGTGTTGTGTTGGTATAGAAATCAGATACTGTCTGGTATCATATCTTTTCACCCACCCCCATACACATATGCTCAAATTTTACAGCTATCTGTTCTTGTACAAATATTGTGAATACGTGAAGCATCTCATACTCCCCTGCAATATGACATAAGATTTAGACTCAGCACCCTTCAAGATGACAAGAAATACAAGGATCATAAATGCAATACTGTATTAAAATACCAAAGTCAAATACTGACTGGTATTACATCTGTGTACCCGCATCCATACACACATGCTTACATTTTTTCAACTATTTTTTGTACAAATATTATTAACAAATGAAACAGCACCTTACTACACATATAAGATGAGGCTCAAATCACAGCACACAATGTGACAACTGTGAATAAAAGAATCACCAAACGTACCGTATTTTTCGGACCATAAGGCGCACTTAAAATCCTTCAACTTTCTCAAAAATCGACAGTGCGCCTTAAAATGCGGTGCGTCTAATGTATGAATTAATTCTGGTTGTGCTTTCTGACCTAGAACTAATTGTAGATGGTACACGGCGCTCATAAATCTGTCAAGATGTTTTAGCACGGCCTTGGTAAGTTACGAAGCTCACGGCCACCGTAGTCAGGAAACATCTCGGAGTAATACGACCTGTGCCTCAACATTACGGTACGTGCATTCATTCATTTATTTTCTAAGCGAATTTCAAACTCAACGCTATCAGTCATGCAGTACAACATGGAAATAGAGCAGCTGCGAGAGAATTAAACATTAACGAATCAATGGTACGTAAGTGGAGGAAGCAAGAAGACGGCCTGCGCCAGGTAAAGACCAAACTGAGCTTCTGACGGAACTTAAGAGTTTTGATTCATTTATGCGCCTTATAACTTTATGTATGAAAATATACCCGTTAGCAGTCGATCATTGATATTGCGTCTTATAACCCGGTGCGCTTTATAGCCCGGAAAATACGGTAATAGGATAAATACTATACTACAATGAAAAAACTAATATTGCATTGTTTCTTCCAGTATGACTGATTGTGCAGCATTTGTTCACATGATGTTTTAAAATCAAACAGATTGTCTTCTTCAGCTGTGTTAAATTCCATCAAGTACTATCATTTTAATCAATGTTAAATAAAGTTATGCCAGTGCTGTGCTAATGATTTTGGATTGTTAGAACTGATTGTTAGAAAAAACAACAGCATTCTTCAGGACCGCATCCCTAGTCAATCGGTATTGGAGGCCTTGGGCACACCAGCAGGAATCTACAAGGCGATGCACTGTGTAGGCAGGGGCACCATCTATTTTCCCGACTGGAGGAGTGATGGTGGTCTTGTCCAGGGGGGCAGAGACTGCAGGCTTGATCAGTGACACATGAAATGACGGAGACGTCCAGCAATGGAGGGGAAGCTTAAGGTGGTAAGTGACCTCATGAATTCATTTAAGTACTTGAAAAGGTCCAAATTAATGGGGATGCAGCTTCTTATTGTCCCCAAGAAACTGTATGACCCAGTTCAAGAGCCAGACGCAATCATTAGGTTGAAAGGTAGGGGCCTGACTGCTCTGGGAATTAGCCAGTTTCTTATGTTGACACAGGGCCTTCTCAGCCCTCTGGTGGTCTTGTGCCCACACGGAGTTACTGTGCCACATCCAGACATTCAAAACTGGTGTGTCAGTGGGAGAAATTCTACTTCACTAGGACTATATCTGCAGGCTGGAATGTCAAAAACACTTGGCAAAGAGGGATGAACTCCACAGAACTGGAAAAGTGATTGACTGTGGTAAGTATGGTATTGTGGCAATCCGACTTGGACAGTAATGAAATCAATAATAATGAGAGGCCAGAAATGGCCAGGGAATGGGACAGGCTGGAGCTTTCCAGCAGGGAGGGGTTTTGGGTCCTTAGACTGGTTTACAACAGATGAATTTATAAATATCCATGGCCATGGTCTCCCACCAGTATTTATGAGCAAAAGTCTTAGTTTCCCTGGGATGTCTGGAGCATGGGGACACGTGAGCGCAGGTGCAGTCGGTTCCAGAGAGGTGGAGGGACAAACTTTCAGTCTGCAGGGCACTGAGCTGGAACAGAAGTTTGTTGAAGGGTGGCATCCAAGTCCTGATCTAAGTCCCAATGATTATCAAGGGAGAAACAGGAAGCTGGCAGAAAGGGCTTGGGCAGACCAACTGGGGCACCCTCAGTAGAGTGGAGGGGAGACAGAGCATCAGCCTTAAGATTCATGGAGCTGGGATGGTAGGAAAAGAACAGGCACCAATGAGTCTGGTAGGGATTCAGTCCCTTCACAGACCTGAGATACTCCAAGTTGTGGTGCTCAGTAAAGACTACAAAGGGTTGCGTGCCTCTCTTGAGCCAGTGACACCATTCTAGCAGAGCAAGTTTGATAGCTAGTAGTTCCTGGTCTCACAAATAATGGTTCGATGTGAGTGAGCTTGTTGGAGTAGTAGGCAAATGGGAACAGCTTGGGTGATTTGCCTTGTTTTTGGGAAAGAATGGCACCTTCCCAAATATCTGACATGTCAACCTCCAGAATGAAGGGATGACTGTAATTGGGGTGCTTGAGGAGAAGGCTTTGTTCAAGTGGTGAACAGAAATGTAAGTACTGGGGCTTTCCTTTCAGTAGAGCAGTGAGTGGAGTGATGATCGAGTTGAATCCCTGAATAAATTGTCATTAGAAATTGGATGGAACTTGCGGAAGTGGGTACGGGTGCCTGCAAGTGGCAGCGGTTATATGGGAGGTGCCATTTCCTCGTGAGAAAGTTCCCCTGGGCATAGAAGTCGAGCAGGGCTGGAATACAAATATTCTCATCACCAGTTTGTGATAGTATGGACAGAGTGAATGAGTGAAACAATGAATGAGAACAGAATCACCTGTGATGGGCGCTGGGTATTCCAATCCTCCACACGGCAGCACTGTCGTTTAGACTACCAGGCCTGGGTGGTATCAACTTCCATGGCAATCTCGTCAGAAGGCAAATCGAGTGCAGGGATTTTTACGGGGGTGTTGACATGGTGGCTGGGCAGGCATATTCGGCAGTGTAAGAAATGTGCTGGTCCAACTGGAATGTAAGGTTAATGAGAGAATTGATGATGGATCCAACATTTCAGCATGCCAGCTCTTTCTGGAGGAGAGTCACTGCTAGCTGGGTGATAGACGAAGTACAGTGAACTCTGCAGGAGCAAGCCCTGGCAGCCATTCAAAACAACGTTGTATTTTTCAAGCAGGGAAATAAAAAAAAAGCTGGACTGGATGGAACATGAAGAACTAAATGTGTGGGAGCTTGTACGATACCAGGTGGAATTGTTGGGAGCTGGGTGACCTGTTGTGACAGTCCCTTTACAGTTTAAATGAGTAAGGCAGTATACTGTTGCTGGGTCTGTAGCTCAGCAAGATTACTGCTATCTGCTGCTGCCACCCCAGCAGCTGACCATGCACAACAATGGGGCCCAAAATTGACTCAACTTTTGCCATCTTCCTTGTAGTGAAATTTTGGCAGAAAATTGAGACGAATGTGAGAGGCAAAGATTTTTGTTGAAAACACATTAGGCAGAGATACTAAGGGCTGGGTAGAAACATAATCAAAAGCCATAAAGACAATCAAAAAGAGTCATAAACCAGAGCAATCATACACAAAGCAGAGAATCCAATATGAAATGTGTTCTCTATTGATAGGCACCTAGGCCAGAACAGTGCAGGGCTAAAATTTTAAAGAAAAAAGAGCAGGTTCTGTAAAATGTAATACAACTACGAATACATAAGTTGAAATATTTGTTGTGTTTTAGTTATTTATATGGGTTTTTGTCACACAGTACTTTTCACAAGATACATTCATTGAAAAATAAAAAATAACTCACCCAGATAGAAATGTCGGATTGCTGCAAAACTTGGCATACAGTTATGTATCAGTTATGTATCCCCTTTAGTTCCCCATACAAATCAAGACAAATCAAAATGGCAGTACTGAAGGGGATTCTTTAGCTAGATTGTTAACAATGCGAGGAGCTAAGTGGGTGAAATGCAGAAACAATACAACAAAGAATGGGAGGACGAGAGTGGAATAAAAGACTGAATTCAGCCTCAAGTGGGGGATGTTTCAAAGGCAGTGTGCAAATTCTGTAAGTGTAAAATACGTGCAAATCATGCAGATCTTGTTCAACAGGCCAGCACTGAGACACATAAAAGAAAAAGCTTCCTCCCAGTGCTCTCATTTTCATGCCACAGCACCAGTGGTATTTCTTATAAGAGCTGTTTCAATACATAGAAGTGATTTACAAACATATTTTGTCATGAGCATTATTTCTGGTGTTTTTTTCCTCCTTGATGCTAAATGACGATGGCTGTACTGTCTTTTTGTTTCTGTGAGGTGAAAAATTGTTTAGGATAAAGGACATTCCCAATCTGGGTCTGACTTGGGTGCCAAAAGTGATATGACCAGTCTTGACAATGAGAGTTATCATTTGCTTTCATTTGTTCATTTTAAAACCTGCAATCCAATTCAGGGTTGCAGGGAGCTAGGTCTTAACTGGCAGCACATGAAGCAAGGCAAGAATCAACCCTAAATAGGGTGTCAATCAAATGTAGAATGCATATACATGTTCATGAGGACACTTGAGACACCAATTGACCTAACATGTATTTGGAATGTGGGAGGAAACTTTAGTACCCTGAGGAAACCCATGCAGTTCTATCTCAGGAACTGGTAGGAGATAGTGCGACTTTCTTACAAGCACAGTATATTTCAAATAAAAACAACTACCTCATATGAGTCCCGGGCCAGACTCCATCTGTGTGGAGATCCATATTTTCCCTGGGTGAGATTATTGTGGGTACTCCGGTATCCCCTCACATTCTAAAAATATGTGTTAGGTCAATTGGTCTCTCGAACGTGTCCCAGTGTATGTGTCTGTATGTGCCCTACTGTTGATTTCTGCCTGGTTAGACACTGGCTGCCCATAACCTTGAATTTGATTAAACAGGTATGAAAATGAATGAATGAATGAATAAAAAACAACTGCCATAAAATCACTCCATTCCAAAATCACTTAAACCCTACTGACACATGTTAGTTCTCTCCAGGGTGATTCACAGATGCTAAATGACTTTTCTAGCCTGGTAAAATTGTTCTTCTCATTAAAAAATCATGTAAGCTACACGGCTTCTAATTAAATAACAAATCACCTATGAGGCAGTTTGGCAGTACCACAATGTGCAGGCAGGTTATGAAAAGATATTTAGCTGCTGCAACCCACATCACCATTACCCAGTAACGATGATCTCACCAACAATCTTGCCTCCATTACACACAAAGACTCCAAAAGGTACTACAAAACATAATGAATGAAATAAAAATAAATAGGGGACTAAAAGGCAAATAAAAGATTATTATTATTACCTCCTAAAACGACATGATTTTATTAGAAAAGGCCCCGCAGCGCAGGCTACTCAGCCACAAAAATCCTACAAAACAATTTAACTTCTTTCCAGCCTTTATTAAAGTATTGTCATTTTCTTTAAGCAGTGGGTATTGCTAAAAGGCTATGATGAATTGACTTGTAATGTGATAGCTTTTTTGGATAGCTTTAATCAGTAAATATACATCCTAAAAAAAATAAATAGCCATATTATGTTAAAGTCTCTCAGGTTTTGTATGACCAGTCACACTATAATAAAACAATTAGCTTTTTGCCAGCATATGCATCTGATCAAACTAAGAGATTCTGTCAGCCACTTGAGAGAAGGAAATCAAAAAACAATATGGGAACAACTGAGAGAATGTGATTATTACCATTACCATTACCAGCCAATTGAGGAAAAAAGGGAGTGGCATGGCAACCCAAAAAGGAATTTCATATCACAGTACCTGGCTTGAGAACCCCATGTCCTTTTATTTAAAATGAATGTGGCCCCATTCAGTATCTCTGACCAACAGGTTACTCCATATAAGGCACTGTTACAGCATGAAATCACTTTGTATTTAATAGAAATGACTTAGTTCTTGAATCAGATGAGATGCTGGCAGGTGTGTTAATGGATCTCTGACGTTGGTGCAGGTGGTGTCTCAGCACGAGATACTTGGATAAATAAAATTAAGCAATGTTAGAGCAAAACATCATATGTATACGTGTATATGTATACGTGTCTGCTTTTTGTCCAATAAAGAGCCAGTTTGTACTGTACAACATTATTCATATTTTACAGATGCTATATTATTAATGTAGAATCAAAAGTGAAAATACAGGGATACATGAACAAAACAGGATATTTAACAACAGATACGGTTATTGGCTGCTTTGGGGACCTAGGTGAGGAAATGTATATTTTGTTTAGGCAAGGCATGTAAAACATTTATTCATCAGCCAATAAGCTATTTAACATGATGACTTCGAAGCCAAGAGAGCAAGGACTAGAATGTGAGAAATCACATCACAGTTCCCAAATATATCTCCATACATCTCCAAATCCCCTCCATATCTGCAGAACTTGAAAAGAGATGACATCTGACTTGAACAGTTTCACTTTTGGAACCATCTGCTTTCATACTCCAATAGCCCACACCTCTGATGAGTCCTGTATGGAGCATGCCTTTGTCACACAAGAGATTTCTAATGGCTCACTGGCCTGAATATTCCTGCTCTTGTAAGTGTTGTCCTGTCAACCCACATCTTCACTCGGAGAGGTGATGAAAGCTTTGTGAGGGAACAGGGAGTCCAGGGAATGTCTGTTAAGGGGCACTGTATAGTTATTGGTTTAGTAACTGAGGCATCACTAATATGAAAAGGGGGTCAGAGGATACATACTGGAGACAAGGGGAAATTTACTGCGAGGAAGCTTTGACATCAGCAATGCGTGAAGGTGCAGTTTGCGGCTGTGTAATGTGTTGATGACAACAGAAAATTAAGATGGAGTACACAAGTTTATCTAACTGTTAATAGTCCCAGATCATCACATACAGTAAACTTCTATATAAATACCAGTCTTTGTAAAGGTGGGTAAACCAGTTCGGATTGTAATAAAATATGAGAGAAATGTAACTTCGGCTGAAGGCCAAGTATCACAGTTACTAGTGCAATCTCCCAGTCAAAACAGCAGTTATTCCTATATGATATAGAGTTGATCTGAAGGCAAACCTCAATACAGAACCTCTCTATATCCTCCAGTTCTAGATTCTATTGGGGATTCTGCTCTTGAGCTCACCCCACAGGTTTTAAAGGGTCAGGAGACTGGGATGCAATATTGTTTGTTCATTTATGTGGTTTATTTAATAATAAACTATAAAATATTACTTTCAGCATCAGTGGCTATTTAAGACACAAGGTTACATCTACACACAAGGTTACTTTAAAACCAGTCATAATACTAATTCAGAACTAATATATAATCAGATCGGGCCAATTTAGCATAATCAATTAACCTAATGCATGTCTTTGGACTGTGGGAGGAAACTGAAGCCTCCAGAGTAAACCCATGCATGGGGAGGATTTGCAAACTCCACAATCCAAGGTCAGGTTTGAACCAGGGATTTTGGAGTTGTGAGGCGACCATGCTAACTGCTGTGCCATCGTGCCACCCCTTCTGGCATACTATGAAACAATGCACATCATGACAACTGTCTTTACAACTCGTGACATCTCTCCTGACTCTTTATGACAGGGTTATGGCACTCTTATGACACGGGCCAAAATGTTAGCTACAACACTACATTAGAGGGAGGAAATTGTTCACAGACATCATGTTGAAATATTCCATCTTCTGTCTCATGAGCTTTGGCAGTGTAAGCAGTTCCTCCGTGTGCTATTGAGAGCTTGTGACAAGGACAGAGTGACTGAAACTGTGCATTGCTATTCTTGCCTGCTCCTGATAAAGAACAGACCTTGTTAGGACTAGTCATTTATCTAAGGTGGCACATTTAATCTCCGCTGATATGAACACCCTCCCTGCTTATTCTCCCTCCAATCTTTACTTTTCATACTTCATTTCAGATAACATTGTGTCACATATCTGCTAATTCGTTTTTTTAATGGGAAGCATTTAGAACCTGGGGTGAATGGAAAGTCAAAGGAGATGCTAATAATGGCATTATAATCAATTTTATGTTAATGTTTCTGAGCGGCAAACAAGGCAGAGATATCAGCAGTCAGAGTCCGAGAAGATTCTAGAGGGATGACATCATCCTCCGTTGTGTTCCCAGAATCCCTCGAGTGTTCGCATGAAGACATTGCTGTTCAATTATTCAGCACTGCCCTGGCCCTTGCTGCTGACATCCATAATGATTTTATGAAGCAGAAATGCAGTGATGCGGAGATGGTGCTCTAAAGGTGGCATGGCTACTATCAAAGTCCTGTGTAATATTAACCTGTGATTTGTCTGAGTGATGTACCATAGCTCAGTCTGTTCTTGCAGATTTTTGACAGTCCCTATCTCCCAAAGTTTACTGCTTGAGGCTAATGTGCAAACAGATCATTGCTTACAGAGCCTACTAGCCTACTTTCCACTGAATATGTACAGACACTTAGAATGTAACTCATGCATGAGATTGCTAATACTCTAACCCTAAGAAGTTCAACGTGATATAAGCTACAACAGAATGACTCAAGTTTTCAAGTTTTATTCTTGATTTTCCTGCTCAGCAAGAACAAAATGCAGAAGTAAGTGTGCCCTAAACTGGATGCCAGTCCACCGAAGGGTTGGTATAGGTTGCTGTTGCAGAGCCAAGAGTGATCCCCCGATGGAACTCCCTTCCCCAAAACATAGAAATTTTGATTTTGATGCCTGTCATGGCCAGAAGGCACCACCAGAGCTCAAACCCAGGTCACAGTGATGGTGGGTTAGCATCTTACATCGCTGTGTCACCCAAGTGTAACAATTAAGTTAAATTCTAAAATATACATTTTAGTAACATATTAAGTAAAAAAGAAAATGCTACAACACTGCTACAACAAAAGTCGACAGAATTACTGAACAAATCATGGGCCTGGGCCATTCAAGGACATTCACGGAGCTGTACATCAGCCACTCCTGTGTTGTCTTTGCTGTGTGCTTAGGGTCATTGTCTTGTTTGAAGGTGAACCTTTGGCCCAGTCTGAGGTCCTGAGGGTACTGGATCAGGTTTTAATTAAGAATACATCTTTACTTTAAGCTCCATTCAGCTTTTCCTCAACCCTGACCAGTCTCCCTGTACCAACTGCTGAAAAACACCCACAGCATGATGCTGCCACCACCATGCTTCACTGCAGGGATGGTATTAGGCAGATCTGGTCAATCTGGCACAAAGCCTAGATTAGTGGAGTGATGCAGTGATGGTTGACCTTCTGGAAATTTCTCCCATCTGCACACAGGATTTTTTGTAGCTCAGACAGAGTGACCATAGGGTTCTTGGTCACCTCTCTTACCTTGGTTCTTCTCCCCTCCTCCTCCCCCCGATTACTTAGTTTGATGGGCAGCCACCTTATGAAAGCCTTTTTGTTCTTCTTTTTTCTTTCTTTAAGATTTGAGGCCATTGTGGCTCTTGGGAAAACTTTTCAGGTGCAGCAGATTTTTGCGTAGCCCTCTCAAGATCTTGCCTCTAGGCAATCCTATCCTCCTGAGCTCTACAGGCAGTTTTTTCCTCCTCATGCTTGTTTTTTGCTCTGATATGCATTGTTTCTGTGAGAGCTTATAATAGACTGTGTTAATCTTTTCAATCATGCCGCAATCAACTGAACAATTACCACAGGTGGACTTCATCATAGGGTAGAACATCTCATAGAATGATCAAGATAAATGGGAAGACCCCAGAACTTAAATTTTCAAATTTCTAAAAATCTATTCTCACTTTTGTCCTTATGGGACATCGATGGGAGGAAACCTTGGTGTTTTGTTTAATTTTATCACATGCAGCTATCCTTCACATGCGAAAACCAATAAGGCAGGCATATGTCTGTTCACGACTACCACTCATGTATTCCTCTTAGAGACCGTGGAGATTACAGAGAGACCCATAGACTGGATGAACATTATCCATATCAACAGACGTTACAGAGCAAATGGTGTAAACCTCTTAACCTGCAATATCCCTCTACAAAAAAAGTGAATTAAAAATAATGGCCACACAAAAGATGAAGATCATCATGAGCCTGACCAGATGAGCTGATTATCAGTGTGTTGCCTAATCGTAGCCTATATACCAACAAATTATTATACTTGTTTCTTCTCCCATGCCCTGTGAAAATGAATAGCCTTCAGATTGTCTAGAAGTGTTAAACACATTTTCACGTCCAAAAGAACGTGCAATATACTCTTTAGACCTCCTCAAAATGATGCAACTGCAAACCTGGGAGAATTACAAAAGGAGCCCAAATCATCCTTTTAAACTGTTTGCAAATCCCTCTTGTTGGTATAGACCCAGGGAAATTAAAAACAATTGGATTCTCTGCACTGCACCCAGTTAAATACCTGCCTCTGATTCATAGTGCTGAATGGTTTTGAAGCGCAACTCCATAAAAATACAAAGGATTAACATACAGTAAAGAGTAGTGGTGTGTGTAAACTAAGATTACTTGATGGTCCTGTGCCTACACATGACTGAGTGGGGGGCAAAAGTGTTTAGTCATCCACTGGTTTGTCAAGTTCTCCTACTTGAAGATGAGGTACACCTTCAACTATCATAAGACAAAATGAGAAAAAAACAATCCGGAAATCACATTGCAGGATTTTAACAAAAAAAGAGTTTAATGTAAATTATGGTGGAAATAACAAAAGTTGGTACTTTGTCACATCCCCCTTTGTTGGCAATGACAGAGGTTCAGTTTTTCTTGTAAGTCTTCAAGCAGTTTGGCACACACTGTAAAGCTGGTATTTGGCCCATTCCTCCATGCAGATCTCCTCTAGGGCAGTGATGGTTTGGGGTGGGGCTGTCCATGACCTTAAATGGCTTTTATGAGCCACAAACCTTTGTTGTCCGCAAGCGGTGTGTTTGGGATTCATTGTTCCATGCCTGGAAGACCCAGCACGTTCCATCTTCAATGCTCCCACTGATGGAAGGATGGTTTTTTGGCGTAAACTGTCCCGATAAAATGGCCCCATTCATTCGTCCCTTAACAACAAGGACCAGTCGTCCTGTCCCCTTTGGGCAGAAAAAACAGCCCCAAAGCATGATGTTTCCACCCCCATGCTTCACAGTAGGTATAGTGTTCTTGGGATGCAACTCAGCATTCTTTTTCCTCCAGTTGAGTTCTTACCAAAAAGTTCTATTTTGGTTTCATCTGACCACATGATATTCTCCCAATTATCTTTTGGATCATCCATATGTTCTCTGGCAAACTTCAGATGGGCCTGGACATGTACTGGCTTAAGCAGGGGGACACGCCTGGCACTGTAGGACCTGAGTCGACGTAGTGTGTTACTGATGGTAGCCTTTGTTACTTTGGTCCCAGCTCTCTGCAGGTCA
Source organism: Ancistrus triradiatus (assembly GCA_025084515.1). NCBI lineage: Eukaryota > Metazoa > Chordata > Actinopteri > Siluriformes > Loricariidae > Ancistrus > Ancistrus triradiatus. The sequence continues at coordinate 46,419 of JAJAGP010001926.1, forward strand.
TTCATCAGGTCCCTCCGTGTAGTTCTGGGATTTTTGCTCACTGTTCTCATGATCATTTTGACCCCACGGGATGAGATCTTGTGTGGGGCCCCAGATCGAGGGAGATTATCAATGGTCTTGTGTGTCTTCCATTGCTCCCACAGTTAATTTATTCATGGCCCAGGCAGACCACAAGTAGAGAGGCTCGCTTGGTCCACCGACAAGCACAAGCAGTTCCCACAGTTTCATTATCACACAGGTGGCACGTTCACTACACACAGTTTTTGCCAATAACCTTATCTTTTCGCTCAAAAAATTGTAATCACTTACATAGATCATTATTACATTCAAATGTTTGAAGATTCATTAGATTCCAACAACTCCTCCTTGGTGGGTTATTTTTAACTGCATTGTCATTTCTGGACTGAGAATAGTCCACCAACCAGAAATATTCAGCCACCAACATCCCGTGGGCAGCTTCCTGTGATCACTGATGAAGGATTAGATAACGAATAACACAAACTGTGCAAAAACAGATGAGCTAAAGACACAGAACAATGAATATACACAAGATTTTAGCAGTAAATAAATAAACAGGACAGTGCAGCAAAGTACAGTATGTGATCTCTTTCACAGAGCATTATTGCAACACCTTGATGCACCTCTGTCTGATAACACCCAGATGGGGAACCTTGTGGTGTTACTGCAGGTTTCCGTTCCAGTAGCTACAACTGACTACTTGTTTCAGAAGTTGATCTGAAGTAATAAACCATTCCTGAGCTCTATCAAATGTATCATCTACAATCAAAATCTGTAGCTCTATCAGATGCAGCAGCTCTTGTGGCTCAGTAGGTCAAGCCAGCTGTTGGATACGACAGTTACCTAGGTTCAAATCTTAGATGGGTGTTTCAATGCAAAGGTCATGTGATGCATTTACAGAACACTGTGAGGGGCTGGCCGTGGGCCCTGCTCCACAACCCTGACTAGGATAAGTTGAGGTAAAATAGGATTCTTTGCTTTTGCTTTACTGATATTGTATACAATCGTAATATTCATCTTCTGACGTGAAGAATGTATCCTCCTGAGGGTGTAGAAGTTACAGTTACCCACATTATTATGAATCATAATAATACAGTCTGTCGCTTTCCATACCCACTTAATGCAGTTCAGGGTTGCAAGGAGTCGGGGCCTAACCAGCAGTACAGCTTTTAATGCAGGAACCAATTCTAGACAGTGGGGTCAGTACTTTGCAGGGAACATGTGCACACACACACCCTCACATCACACTCACTTACACTGGTACACTAGACTACACTTAATTTGAATGTGGGAGGAAACTGGAGTACCTGGAGAGAACCCATGCAGATATGAGGGGAACATGAACACACAACACAGACGGTGACCAAACTGGGACTCCAACCCAGGTCATTGGAACTATGTGGTGGCAGTGCTTAAAAATGCAGCACTGTGCTCCTGTCATACAGATGATCCATTTTCCAACATAATATTTCCTTGCTTCAGTGGAAGCAATTTTTAAACATGGAACTTACATGTATATCATTTTAAAACCTTAGTTTTAATGCCATACTGTAGTATTACAAACCTGTCAAAAACAGTCAAAATAAAAAGCATAGCTGTCAGATGTAATTTTGGCTTAACATTAAAAAATGTACACTGATTCCCACTTAGACATGCTGAAATTCTATATATTGATTGCATGATCCCTTATAGTTAATATGATCAATGAAAAGCTCCTGGGTTCCAATTAATCTTACAGCATTAATATTAAATTGTTCTAATGGAGCTTAACAGGAATAAATAAATAGAATTTTGACATAAATAGTAGCCAGTCAGCATTTTCACTAGTACATGCAAGTCAGTTACTATAAATACAACAGTGTATTAGAAAAATACAAATAAGTATAATCATTTATGCTGTATTATTGGAAAAAAGGCTACATGGAAATTACTGAAAGGAGTGCGTGCGTGTGTGTGTGTGTGTGTGTGTGTGTGTGTGTGTGTGTGTGTGTGTACTGTATAAGTGGGTCATACATGTCATTCACAGTCTTTGATTGGGAGCGTCATAATCATTGATGAGCATCAACAACTCTTTTTCTGAGGCGCTCAGATATCTCGATTGTTCGTGCCATGATACGTGTCCGGTGAAATCCAGACTTTGATAAATCTCTGTTCAGTGAATACAACAGGGTGCCCACTCACACCTGATTGACCTCCCATTGATTGGGAACAATTCTAATTTCACCTTCACTTCACTTTTGCCACTCAAAAGTAATATTGGATCATTTTCTCATGAAATAAATGACCAGATATATGAAAACAAGTGCTACACAAACGCCTTCTAACAAATAACCCATTTCTAATATACAACATTTGCATCCACAACATTTAGCCAACATGACTTACAGGTTCTTGCTGATGGGTTCTAATGTGGCAGACTGGAGGAGCCAGGATTTGAAGTCACAACCTTCTGATTAGTACTCAAAGGTCTTAACCATAACCCAGATCTAATTAGTACTGGGGCTGTGATGGGATATCAGGTACATTACTGCACAACTAAGCAGAAGTTCCAGGGTTCATAATTTGCCACTGTTGGGTTATCGAGCAAGGTCTTCAACCCACAGTTTCTTGGATTGTACATTGCAAGATTGTATAATTCGTAAATTGCTCATGTTAAGGCAATCTGCTATTTGCTGTGAATGTAAGTTTGTCAAGTTAGTACAGTATATTGATCAGTGGTGTATATAGATTTTGTGAAGTACATACCATGTAATTCAAAAACTGGTCTTAACATTACAACCATCTCACAGGATGAAGCAGAAGCACATGTAGTACTCTTCATATTGAAGTTTTATTAAATGACCAATACCCACAGTGATGGGTATCCATGGGTACACTAATAGCCTGCTCACTGTCTCATGCACGATAACTTTGCAAAAACTAGACACATCATGAAAACACTCTCAAACTAGATAGCCACCCAATTAGATTTAACTTGCCCTGTTCTTGCACTGTTTTGACCTGAATAACATCAGAGACACCTGAAAACCAGTGGAATATTCTAGAAAAGTGAAACATTATGTTGTCATTTGTGACTGGCCTATTGACTTAATTATAAAATGTTTTAGGCCAACAAAATATTTTTATAATGTTAAAAATCCATTCAATTCAATTATTTATAAATCTAAATAACTTTAGATATAATAATATAACTATATATATAATAATAAATTAATTAAATATAATTAATATATATAAATATAAAATAAATATTGGTTCTAAAAACTGTAACTTCAACAGGCCTGAATAAAAACCTGCAACCACACCTCTCCTTTGGGGATAATACTGGAGATTCCAGCAATCTAGTGGAATATTTTAGAAAACTACATATAAAAATAATATTTAATTGTCTTATTTTAATGGCACACTGGGAAAAATACAACACCGACAACAAGAAGAACAACAATGAAATGCTGTTGCTACATTAGGTTATGATAGTAATAAACTGAAAGCCTAGTTGCTGTGTTATGTCATCCAGCTCCCCTTACTTTGGGAGGACTCATTCAGTTAAATACTTGGACCAAAAAAAGCATGTCAAGGCCATGAGAGCAATGAACTGGATGTTTATTTGTTGGATACTAAAAATAGCTATAAATTTGAACCTGTCAGCTAAATGGCTTTTCCGAGGATTAACTGAATAAGTCATTAAAAGAAATAAGTACAAAGCATCTTGTCCTTTAATTAAATAATTTGCTGGTCACCTTTCTGTGCTATCACAGTGAATTTCTTTATTAGACTCGCTAGTCAATTTCCTCTTCTATATTGAAACCAATTTACTGCAGTATTCATGAGAACCCACAGGTGCAGTAATGGCCTCTTTATGCTAACCACAATGACTGATAAAGGACAGCCGGCAGCCTGTGGTGGTGGGAAAGCACCAGTGAACTGTGTAATGACCAGTGTTACCCCAGGGCTTTAGATTTAAGATAGACTGGAGGAAAGACTACTTCAATTCTGTTCATGTAAAATTCTCAAATACAGTATTGTTACAGTAATGTACAATACAGTAAAGTTACCATTTGCTCCAGGTGGGTTATGGCATTGGCAGGGGTCATAACACTCAATGAAAGGGCACCACACAGTAGCCCCATGCCTTTATTTGAATAATAATACCATGGAGCTACTGATTAAAGTTTGCACCATGTTGACTTTGCATGATCATACAAAGGGCAAAACATTTAATAAGGTACAATCTCCTAAATTATCACACCTGGTTCAAAATGTTCATTCATTCATTCACTCATTTTCCAATCCTCTTAATGCTGGTCAGGGCTGCACAAAAGCTGGTGCCTAGACGGCAGCACAGGGCGCAAGGCATTAACAACCTTAGACAGAGCACCAATCCATCGAAGGGTGCACACACTCACACACTCATTCACGTCATTTTAGAAACACCAATAAACCAAACACCCATGTCTTTGGAATGTGGGAGGAAACCGGAGTACCCAGAGTGAACCCACACAGACATGGAGAGGACATGCAAACTCCACACAGGTGGAGTCCGAGGTTGTGATCGAACCAGGGATGCTGGAGCTGTGATGTGACCATGCTAACCGCTGCACCACCATGCCACCTCAGTTCAAAATGTGAATAGGATCACTTAAGTGTATATGATTAAAGATATAGTCTTACTTAAAAGGAAAAATAAATTAAGAGTCATTAAAACAGTACTTCAATTTCCATTATGTGTGAATGACAAAAAAATTGTATTCAATATTAATAATAAAAAAATAAATACATATATTCAGTTGTGGATTTTTGGAAAAGTAGTCTGGAGGATACCAGTAGATTTCAGTAGTTTAGGGGAAAATGGGCTCAGCTACTGATAGATGGGCATGGGCACGCACACACACTCACACACTCAAAAAGAGCATGGTATGAGACTTCTTTTCCTCGCCCTGGGTTAGAAGTCATTCAACTGTGAAATTCAATATGAGACCAACATTCAGATACAGCCACCATATACAACCTGACATTTGGGCTAATCTCTGCCATGTGTAGTGCATGATTCATTTAAATAATGCTTTATCCATTGCATTGTATCATGTTTCTGTGGTGATGGGATATTTATTTCTTGGAAACAGATACAATACAATTTTAGGAAGTACATAATACCTCAAACTAAAGACTGCAAAATATTCTTGAGGCACCTTGCACATGTTGTGTGTGTGTGAGAGTGAGTGTGTGAGTGAGTGAGTGAGTGAGTGAGTGAGAGAGAGAGATTGTCAGACTTCAGGCTGAGGGTCACAGTTTAGCATTCCACCTCATTTAAAACCTCTGATTCATCTCACTATCTAACGAGACGACCTTTGTGGACAAAGTATACTGTTTTGCAAAAACAAACAAAAAAAAGAAAACACAAATCTCTGTAGGATGGTGGCCCTCGAGCATCCTAGATCAACAACCCTGCAATGGAAAGGCAGAAGAATAATGAATTATTGAGAGGAGATTTCTGGTCTGAAGGTCAGACATTGGATAAGAAACTCCCTCTTATTAATAAATGTATGTTCCCTGAATTGTCTCCTCAATGGTGTGTGCTGAGCCAGCAAGATATGTTCGTATTGATTCTACTCTGCTCCAAAAAAGACCTCTTCTGAGAGTTGGGGTTGGAAAACGAGCAAGGAGACTTGTTTCAATCAGAATGGATTTCTGCTGCCTGTGCAGAGTTTGCACAATGTACTGACAACCAGAGGGACAAAAAAACATACCTTCTACAACAATATCATAACATCTAAACAAAGATGGTGTATGTACACTGTATTTCTACAATATACTGTATATTGCAATATACATACAGCGGTAATATTTACTGAACATTTTGTATCACTATGCATTGTGTGCACCACTCACGGACATTTTGTTTGCACAATTCATGTACGTTTCATGTAATTTAGTTACATGAAGCCTCAACCAATGTGAGGATAACATGCGAGGAGGGATGAAGAGATCCAGAAGCTTCAATATAACATCACTGACAGTAGGTAAGGGGATTCATGAGAATCCAGAGAGAAACAATGGAAATAAAGCTTCTGCTAGCCAAATACTTGCTAACTGGTTTCTGAAACAAGGTTCATTGTGATTGTGTAATCTACTCCTTGCCAACCACCTGCGGTGAAGCATTTAGCCTACTTTCTTGGTAATGACACACCGACCCCCACATCCACAGAATGTTTCACTGAATAATCCTGCATCAAGAGTTAGAATTTGCCTGTGTGTGATTTCTACTATTGCATAGTACTGCAATAAAGGTGATGAGAAGACAAAACAAATACAAAAATGTATAAATGTGTAGAACATCATGCATGTGTTCTTGCTTGCACATTATACGCATGCGCCTTCTGCATCTGCACTACACAATACACACGACCATGGAAAAGAGCAGGTACAGTAGTGTGAAAAAGTGTTTGCCCCTTCCTGATTTCCTAATTTTTGCATGTTTGTCACACTTTAGTGTTTTGGAACATCAAACCAATTTACATATTAGTCAAAGACAACACAAGTAAACACAAAATGCAGTTTTTAAATGAAGGTGTTTATTATTAAGGGAGAAAAAAATCCAAACCTACATGGCCCTGTGTGAAAAAGTGATTGCCCTTCCCTTGTTAAAACATAACTTAACTATCGTTTATCACACCTGAGCTCACTGTCTCTAGCCACACTCAGGCCTGATTATTGCTACACCTGTTCTCATTCAGGACATCACTTAAATAGGACCTGCCTGACAAAGTGAAGTACACCAAAAGATCCTTAAAAGCTACAGATCATTCCGAAATACAAAGAAATTCAGGAACAATTGAGAAAGAAAGTAATTGAGATATATCAGTCTGGGTTATAATCCATTTCTAAAGCTTTGGGACTCCAGTGAACCACAGTCAGAGCCATTATCCAAAAACGATGAAGACATGGAACAAAATTACCCAAAGAGTGCAGCGAGGACCCATCCAAGAGGTCACAAAAGACCCAACAACAACATCCAAAGAACTGGAGGCCTCACTTGCCTCAGTTCCAAGATGAAAACTACTGCTGAGCAAAAAGAACATTAAATCTCGTCTAAATTTTTCCAGAACACATCTTGATGATCCCCAGAACTTTTGGGAAAACATTCTGTGGACTGACGAGACAAAAGCTGAACTCTTTGGAAGCTGTGTCCCCCATTACATCTGGTGTAAAAGTAACACAGCATTTCAGAAAAAAAACATTATACCAACAGTAACATATGGTGGTGGTAGTGTGATGGTCTGGGGCTGTTTTGCTGCTTCAGGACCTGGAAGACTTGCTGTGATAAATGGAACTATGAATTCTACTGTCTACCAAAAAATCCTGAAGGAGAATGTCCGGCCATCTGTTCGTGACCTCAGGCTGAAACGAACTTGGGTTCTGCAGCAGGACAATGATCCAAAACACACCAGCAAGTCCACCCCTGAATGGCTCAAGCAAAACAAAATGAAGACTTTGGAGTGGCCTAGTCAAAGTCCAGACCTGAATCCTATTGAGATGCTGTGGCATGACCTTAAAAAGGCCGTTCATGCTTGAAAACCCTCCAATGTGTCTTTGACTAATAATTAAATTGGTCTGATGTTCTGAAACACTTAAGTCTGACAAACGTACAAAAAATTAGGAAATCAGGAAGGGGGCAAACATTTTTTCACACCACTGTATATACAATATGTATCAGTGTTTCTGTATTTGTATATAAATTACAATTTATTATAAATATATTTTACATACATTCTTAAATATACATATATAAATATATTTTATATGCATCTTTTGTAAATCTGCCAGAACCTTTATTACAATTATTACTACCATTATTCACTATCATATGTTCACTTCCTGTTAATAATTAAAATAAGAAGGCTATTGTGGCCATAGTACATGCAGTAAAGGTAATGAGAGGACAAAACAATATATGTATATATGTGTAAATGTATATAACTTGTGTGTGTATTTTATTTGTGCACTCAAGTCTTCCACATTCCATGTGGGTGTCCTTGTTGTCAGAGTGCAAGTACCATGATTTTTTGCCTGTACAGTACATCTTTTGGACCAAAACTTGACCATCGCACCAGCTTAGCAGAGCATTGCACGTAGAAACAATAATAGTGGAATAGTAATGAATGCCACTTACTGTCCTAATACTTTCATTACGGGTGCCAAGATCTACATATATTGGTGTACTGTACAACAATACAACATTGTTTTCAGGTGAAAATCAAAGAACAGATTTCTACATTGTGTTGATAACTATCCCCTTAACATGTTTATTTTAAAATTAAATTAAAATGTAGACTTACTTTATTATATTAGTGTTTATTACCAAAACTGCATTTTTGTCAGTGCTGCACTGCAAAACATTCTCGCAAGCAGAGGCTGTAATATAGTGCAAAAAGTTGATTTATGGTTTAAATGGCTATCATGCCACTTTTGCAAGCCTTTCCACCTAATTCCATTGCCCCAAGCCTCAAGCTTACAGGTTCTTCTCATTTCAGAACCATTTAGAGCCATCTTAAACATACATTTCTAGTACAGTTTTCCCTCTGAGGAGGTTGTCAAAGGCAATAAATAATCAGCTGGATAGCTGGGTGGTTACTTAAGTGCCCATTCATAATAGCGTAGGTCAGATCAATTAGACCTTAGAGGAGTCTATGCACATTGGCCTCATTTCTCTTTTTCCTCTCTATATTTCTGTCTCTGGATGATCCATTTTCCATTCTCTAAGTTGAACTACAGTGCTACATTAACTGCTCTACTACACCATTCAATGGAGAATGAAAAGCATGGGAAAGAACCAGGCTGTAAAAACAGATCTATGTACAGGCCTAAGGCTGAGAATAATGCTTTGACAGACAACACACCAAGGCATGGAGATGCATAACAATTATGTTCTTTCATTTGAACTTTAGATAGGACATGCTCAGAAGGCCATGTGTCAAACAGCAGAGATGTTCTCAGTGGGGCTTCCGTCATTCGCCGCAGCGTTACATTAGATAGATGATGATAAACATATCACGTTTATCAGCTCACATCCAGGGGTATGCATGATCCAGTTCTAATAAAGGACATGACAAGCTACCACACACTGTCAGGGCATACACAAGTCTATCAAGTTAACAGTTTTGGCTTACAACATGGTTAGGTTTCCCAGAGGCATGGTTACTCATGTGAGGGAAAATACCGATGTCTGTTTATTGGGGTTTCTGATATGTGCCAAATATTCCTGTGAATTTCATATAAATTAACATTCACTTTAAGTGGTGGATGTTTAAACTGAATGTGAGATATTGTTATTTTAGCTCCACACACGAGTCTGTATTTATATGTTTTAATCACATACACAGCACTTAAACATGGGGTCAGTGATTTATAGGTCAGAAACATTTTTGTAATATTTGGCAACATTCTCTTAACAATTGCCAGATATACAAATAGTTTACCATGTTCATTGACACTTTGAGGTGGCACAGCGGTCTAATACTCTAGCTCAATACAGTAGCGGTCTGTGATTGAGTCCCAGTGGCGCCTTCCAGCCGAGTCGGGCATCACGTACAGGCAAGACTGACAGCTTATTCCTGTAAAATTGCTGAATAGATATTTTAACTCTTAAGTTCACTGCATGTTGTCCATGCTTTTTTATTGCATAAGAAACATTCTGATGTGGCCTATAGGCACCTTGCTTTTTTCTGCAAAGACAATAAGATTTAAAAAATGTAAATAAATTCTGCAAACAAAAACAATTTTCGTTGCCTTGTACTTGTACATGTGTAATGACATTAAATTGAATGAATACCATACCATACCATACCAAACCGTGGTGCTTTTCTGCATAACATGGCATTCTTTGGCTCAGATTCAACTGACCATGGCTTCACATAAGCCATTTTAATGTCTTATTCCAGAACATGCATTTACTCAGGTAACACTATTATACCTACAATGAGCAACAGTCCATGCCAAGTAAGGAATGTTAAATGGTGTAGAAATAAAAACAAAAACAATACATAAAGTTGTTGGGTTGGGTTGCAGTATAACAGTGCCAGATTTGTTCTGCTCACGCAGAGAAAAGCTTTAAATCACAGTACAGGAGGAGAGAAGAAAAGGAAATGTGCCAGCGTATATTAACAGGGATCAAAGAAATTATGACTTTGATGAATGTTATTCATTAGGCACAGAACAGTGGATTTGAATGTTTTAACTGTGAGTTTAAGCGAGCAGGAGGAGAAGCTTCGTAAAGAAGAAAGAAGAGAGGACTGACGACATGGAGCGCTGCATAAACACCATATGTTTATAGGACTGAAACTATTATATAGTACATTAACTATATCAAGTTTAATGCAAATGATTATTTTTAGTTCATTGTCTCACACACCCAATGTAAGCATTAAACATTTCTTTAGAGCCCACAAGGGGGAGACAGTCATCTTAGATGGACTCCACAGCCTTTCTACACAATTTTATATTCTCACTTTTCGACAGGAGGCGCTTTGAGTAATGATTTATTATAGATGTTAGTGTGTCAGTGCAGAAAGGTAACTTTCAGTTAATTTAACACATGAACCATTTTAAGGTCAAGTAATCAGTCTGTGGCAAAACACTACCTTTAGAAAGAAGTCGCAGCCTTTCTGTAAAATTTACTCAGACTCAGACATGGTCCAGACATTTAACGGTCGACTGACGTACATTAATTATGCCAAAAGAATGGAATTCCTGCAAAAACACTCATCAATAATGACTAAAGAGAATTTAAAAGCTTGTCTTTCACGTTCATTGACGTTCTATAATATGCTTTCATTTTCATATTAGATGGCTTTAAGTAGTACCCTTCATTATTGCTAGAGTCATCATGAGCAACCATTCAGGATGCAGAAAGAACAAAAAAAAAATGGACAAAAAACACTGGCTGACAGTTGGCATTCCAATTCATCTCAAAAGGTGTCTGATGGAGTTGTCATTGCTCTGTGCTTGCCAGACAAGAACTTTCTCCATGAGAGTTGGCAAAACATTTCTTTATGGATTTGTGTTAGAGGGGCAGAAAGTTGATGTATCGAGTTGTTGGTTTTACTGAAACTCAAAAATTGTCACTGAGGTGTTCAGTACAATCCATTCTATGGCCATGCTTTGTCTATGGAGAGTTCTAGTAGCAGTGAGCGTGGGGAAATAACACAGATCACTAATTAGAAGAGTGTCTACAAAATTGGGCATATAGTGAATAAGGAATGCATTATTGTGGGAATCAGTGTGTGTCAAAAACACTTAGTCTTATTCCATTTGATGGTTGTCTGACAGAATGTATAAATTCAGTTAATGCTACTACTACTACTACTAATAATAATAATAACAATATCAAAGCTCTGAATATGATGGAAGTATGCTTTAGATAGGACGTGCTTAAATGAATGACCTGTAGTATGTCTGTCAACATCATATGTGTTCACACCATATAATATGTGAGTGGATTGAATAGAAAATGTTTAAATACTTACCGTATTTTCCGGGCTATAAAGCGCACCGACGCGATATCAATGATCGGCGTCTAACGGATCTATTTTCATACATAAAGCGCAACGAGTGATAAGATGCATTAATTGAAACAAAACTCTTAAGTTCTGTCGGAAGCTCAGTTTGGTCTTCTTTACTTGGCGCAGGGCGTCTTCTTGCTTCCTCCACTTCCGTACCATTGATTCATTAATGTTGAATTCTCTCGCAGCTGCTCTATTTCCGTGTTGTACTGCGTGACCGATAGCGTTGTGTTTGAAATCCGCTTCAAAAATAAATGAATGAATGAATGCACATACTCTAATGCTGAAGCACATACCATATTACTCAGCGATTTTTCCTGACTACGATGGCCGTGAGCTTCGTAACTTACCAAGACCGTGCTAAAACATGTTGACAGATTTATGAGCGCCGTGTACCATCTACAATCGGTTCTAGGTCAGAAAGCACAACCAGAATTAATTCATACATTAGACGCACCGCATTTAAAGGCGCACTGTCGATTTTTGAGAAAATTAAAGGATTTTAAGTGCGCCTTATAGTCCGAAAAATACGGTACATGATTCAGCCCTGATAGATGTATTCAGCAAAATATTCTTACCTCCCAATCTAGTCTGAAATTGAAAACATTGGACAGCAATGGCGTGCCTAGGCCCTGGCATTGGGACTGTAGCCGTGGGACTTTTTAGTACAAACTTTTTTGAACATAACCATTTTAAAATTTAAACACAGCTTCACTCACCAGGACTAGACTACAAAACATTACAAGTTTTACAAATTGCCCTGCCCAAACATGATTTTAAACTGTCTAACCTGCTCAATCTTGCTTCTTTTCCTTTCTTTTTGTCATCAACTTTTAGTGTTGAAATGTGTGTAAGGGTGACATAGAAAACAATGAAAGCGTAATATTAACACTACAATGTACAATGGGACACAGTTGGACAATTTTGCATTTTACAGATAAAACTGGAACTAATTTGGTTCTTACAATCAATCGATGACACGTTCTTTTGATAGATAAGCAGCTAGGTTAGCAGGATTTTCTGGAATTCAAGCCTGAAACTCTATGTCAAGTACAGTCATGCTTGAAAGTTTGTGAACCCTTTAGATATAGTTCTGCATAAATATGACCTAAAACATCATCAGAATTTCACACAAGTCCTAAAAATAGATAAAGAGAACCCAGTTAAACAAATGAGACAAAAATATTATACTTGGGCATTTATTTAATTAGGAAAATGATCAAATATTACATATTAGTGAGTGGCAAAAGTATATGAACCTCTAGGATTAGCAGTTCATTTGAAGGTGAAATTAGAGTCAGGCGTTTTCAATCAATAGTATGACAATCAGGTGTGAGTGGGCACCCTGTTTTATTTAAAGAACAGGGATCTATCAAAATCTGCTCTTCACAACACACGTTTTTGGAAGTGTATCATGGCACGAACAAAGGAGATTTCTGAGGACTTCAGAAAAAGAGTTGTTGATGCTCATCAGGCTGGAAAAGGTTACAAAACCATCTCTAAATAGTTTTGACTCCAGTCCACAGTCAGACAGACTGTGTACAAATGGAGGAAATTCAAGATCATTGTTACCCTCCCCAGGAGTGGTTGACCAACAAAGATCACTCCAAGAGCAAGGTGTGTAATGGTTGGCAAGGTCACAAAAGACCCCAAGGTAACTTCTAAGCAACTGAAGGCCTCTCTCACATTGGCTAATGTTAATGTTCATGAGTCCACCATCAGAAGAACACTGAACAACAATAGTTTGCATGACAGGGTTGGAAGAAGAAATACACTGCTCTCTAAAAAGAACATTGCACCAGATACGAAAGCAAATGTCACATACTTTTGCCACTCACTAATATGTAATACTGGATCATTTTCCTCAATAAATAAATGACCAAGTATAATATTATTGTCTCATTTGTTTAACTGGGTTCTCTTTATTTACTTTTAGGACTTGTGTGAAAATCTGATGATGTTTTATATTTATGCAGAAATATAGAAAATTCTAAAGGCTTCACAACAAGCACCACTGTATGTCTCACCTTTGTCTCTATAAATTGAACTTACATTTGGCAGAAATAGCAGGACTTACAAATCATATTGAGATCATTTGAGACAAACACACTGTCTGCAAACTACTGAATCCTCTAATGTTCCAATCTTTGAGACAGACTATGCAGGTTGCCTTAACTGTGCCAGCAGGCAGCTGTAGCTGTGAGCGCTTGCATACACGCGTCAACAGCACAGTGGGTCAATGTGTTTTGCAGACTGCATCAAGACAGTGCCATTTGCATGAGTGTAAGATAGTCTTTTGTGATTTTTTTCATTGTGGAGGGAATCAAACTTATTTTCCTACCAAGTATTTTTGTAATTTAGGTTATAATGTTCACTAATGTTTTTTATGCTATGAAGTAATGTTTCAGCCTTAGTCAGAATGCCCATGCTCATTCAGTTGGTTATCCGGCATGTCAGTTAGACTCTAAAGCAGGTTTTATTATGTATATCATATAGTACTTATGTTCCCTCATGTAATATGTAGCTGAAAATATTACCTACAAAACAACAATAATAACAGGAGAACATTTTGATTAGTAAAATATACACAGTACTGTAGCTTTTTTCCAAAACCTGCTAAAAATGGCCAGTTGTGCTTGTGTGCTTCTGTTGATGTCATGGATTTGTAGCTTGCTATTTATTTGTATTGGCTTTGTATGATTTTGTTCTGGTTCTCAGAATCAATTCAGAGAGAAACATCTCATCTCAGGGTGAAACCTGGGCCTTTGTGCAGTCTGAGAAAGCGTGGTATTATGATGTTCATTCTGTTGACTTACCTGGCAAGCAACTGTACATGACGTGTGTCCTTACATAAAAATGATAATCATCTTGGTGACTGAGAGACTGAAAGACACAACCACAAAACAATGCACTGAATGAGGAAGCCTTGCAACGTTGATTGCAGTGTGAGAAATGATTTGGTACACTGGCCACATTCACATAATGGAAAGTGTCATACACAGTGGTGTGAAAAAGTGTTTGCCCCCTTCCTGATTTCCTATTTGTTTGCATGTTTGTCACACTTAAATGTTTCGGAAAATCAAACCAATTTAAACATTAGTCAAAGACAACACAAGTAAACACAATGCAGTTTTTAAATGAAGGTGTTTATTATTAAGGGAGAAAAAAATCCAAACCCACATGGCCCTGTGTGAAAAACTGATTGCCCCCTAAACCTAATAACTGGTTGGGCCACCCTTAGCTGCAACCAAGCATTTGTGATAACTTGCAATGAGTCTTTTACAGCGTTGTGGAGGAATTTTGGCCACTCATATTTGCAGAATTGTTGTATTTCAGATACATTGGAGGGTTTTCAGGCATGAACGGCCTTTTTAAGGTCATGCCACAGCATCTCAATAGAATTCAAGTCAGAACTTTGACTAGACCACTCCAAAGTCTTCATTTTGTTTTGCTTGAGCCATTCAGAGGTGGACTTGCTGGTGTGTTTTGGATCACTGTCCTGCTGCAGAACCCAAGTTTGTGTCAGCTTGAGGTCATAAACAAATGACATTCTCCTTCAGGATTTTTTGGTAGACAGCAGAATTCATAATTCCATTTAAGTTATGTTTTTTTGTTTCACTCAACTTTTGATAAAAGTTGCTCCTCCTAGGGTCAAATATCGTATTCTTCGGACCATAAGGCGCACTTAAAATCCTTTAACTTTCTCAAAAATCGACAGTGCGCCTAAGAATGCGGTGCGTCTAATGTATGAATTAATTCTGGTTGTGCTTTCTGACCTAGAACCGATTGTAGATGGTACACGGCGCTCATAAATCTGTCAAAATGTTTTAGCACGGTCTTGGTAAGTTACGAAGCTTATGGCAACCGTAGTGCGCAGCATCGCGGAGTAATACGGTATGTGCTTCAGCATTAGGGTGTGTGCATTCATTCATATATTTTTGAAGCGGATTTCAAACTCAGCTCTATCAGTCACGCAGTACAACATGGATATAGAGCAGCTGCGAGAGAATTCAACATTAATGAATCAATGATACGGAAGTGGAGGAAGCAAGAGGATGCCCTGCGCCAGGTAAAGAAGATCAAACTGAGCTTCCGACGGAACTTAAGAGTTTTGTTTAATTTAATGCGTCTTATAACCCGGTGCGCTTTATGTATGAAAATAGATCCGTTAACAGCCGATCGTTGATATTGCATCTTATAATCCGGTGCACTTTATAGCCCGGAAAATACGGTACTTCATGGAAAAAGGCTTTTACCTCGGCTAAGGTACCACATCCATACCTTAATATGAACCACTCACATTTTAGAATGCAATTAGTGACATAGTAAATTGTAGGTATTTAAGATTGCATTGAGGTATAGCATGGCAGAATATAAACAAGCCCATACTAAACCTAAACCTGCAAACTTTCCCTCACAATTACAGAGGGACGGTCCTTGATTTTGTTTTAATAAAGTTACCAGACTAACTAGAAACTTGACAGAAACTAAGTACTCCTCCTGATTTCATGAACTTATTTAATGACAGGATAGAAAATAGTCAGTGAAAATGTCAAAGCTCATAACAACACCTAGCTTCTCAGCAACATACCAGATGCAACACTAGAGTAGACATCTATTTAATTAGCTGTAAATCATGACTAGAATATTTTACTCAAATTAATAAAACAAACTGTCATCCCTGATCATCTCATCTAAAGTCATCATCATGCTTACTTGATCCAACTGCTACATGCATTATACATGCATGCTCTATAGATCATGACATTTTACTGAAGACATTAGTAAATACCATAGGTGTTAAATGGCTGGTGTGTTCATGGTTTAGAACATACCTGACCGCCTGTTACTGGTTCCTTTATGTAAATAACTTGTGCTCTGCACTCACAACAGTGAAGTTTGGTGTCCCACAGGGGTCAGTGCTAGGTCAGCTATTATTCTAGGCTCTGCTAGGCTCAAATATTCTTAAACATGGTGTTGCTTTCCACCAATATACAGATGATATGCAGTTGTATATACCAGCCACACCTAATGACGTCCTTACAATCAGTGAGGATTGTGTACTGGAAATAAAAGACTGGAAAAAATAAAAGATTTAATTTTCTTTTAGCTAGCTCACATGACACTGAAGTATTCTTATTTGGACCCAAAGGCATGAGAGACAGGTTGCCTAAATCTAGGCTAAACCTTGATAAATATTCCATAATGCCCAGACTGACTAGAAAAACTCACATATTTCATTCAGACCTCCGCATTGGGATCTAGGGTCCTCTGTCCTCCCTGCTCTGTCTTGCCTTTGGTCGAGTAGCTTGCCTGTTGTGGGTCCAGGTGTGGCAGGTGGGGTTTTTCAGCTTTATGGCCCAGGGTAGTGCGTCTTTGCCTTAGACTAATGCCAGAGCCGAGGGTTCATTGCCAGGGAGTTTTGTGGTGACCTGTGATGTTGGATCTTCTTGCCTCTCACATACAACCACTTAGGTTTGTTTGGTGCTGGGGATGTGGGTTGCTGATGTCTCTTATTATAGTTACAGTATCTTATTATAGTCTATATTTAGTATATATTTTTTATTTTATCTATGTTACTCATTCTATTCAGCTTCTGTGAATATACATTATTATATTTTGTTTAGTTAAGTCATTTATTTTATTTCTTACATATCAAATCTAGGCTGCCCAAGGAGGTTGAGTCACTTTTTGAATCTTGGTCCTCCCAAGGTTTGTTCCTAATCACATTTAGGGAATTTTTACTTGCCACTGTCACCACAGTGGGGCTGTGAGTCTAGATAGTTGTAAAGCTGCTTAGAGACAATGCTCTGTTGTAAAAAGCATTATATAAATAAATAAATAAATTTGACTTTGCCTTCACTGTGTGATCTTGGGCACAGTATATATAATATAATTCCTGATCGCTACTCACAGCTCCTCAGGACTGATGCTGTGCCTGTTCAAGTCTGTCAAAATGATTGTGATACGTATATAACACATGGAGAACAATTGGGTTCTTTGACAGTGGCATCAGTCAGAATTTGATACAGTTGCATCCTAGCAATTAATTTGCATAATTTCTAGTAATAGAATTTATAACTCCACCGTTTAAAGGCTTATCTAGATAGTGACATAAAAAAACTCTTTAATGAACATATTGCTCATTTAAATGAACAAAATCCTCCTTTTTTCCAGTGCTTGCTTCATGAGCAGCAATGCTTTGTCTACTCAACCCAGCAGACCCGGTGGCCCCAATTCCACTGCTCGGTGGTTTTTGTTTGAGCATGCTTTGTGTAAAGTTACAGGATCAAAGCATGTCGATGACTGATAACGTAGCTTTGCGATTAGGGAGAAAGGGGAGTTGCTGTCTGCTGGTGTGTCATTTCCCCTCTTTAATACTGATTTGCACTGTTCCTGTCAACCGTTTCATCCAGAGGTTTAACATTTGCAAATAACCCTGTTGTAATTTCTACACATTGTCACATCATTACGCTTTTTATTTTAGCTGTACAACCAAGCATAAAGCCTTCTTTGCACTGATCTCAACTGAATGCTGGATCATAGATTCTACTTGCTTGACCCTGAAAAGACTCTTCCTCTTCTGAACCTGTGCCATTTTAATTAAAGAAAAATGTGGGTGCAGAAAGTAAGCCTATTGATGCCTGCTGGTTTCTTCTGTTATCCTGTAAGAACCAAGAATTCAATCAAAACTTGAACAACACTTAGGCTCTGATTTTGTAACATACTAAAGAATGAGACTGGCATATGTAGTTAGTTGGTATGTTAGATCACATTAAAATAAAGAGGAAAAGTTTGTAAAGACATTTTTAGGTGCATTTGTTATTGATAACCGTGGTAAGTTTGGATATTGAAGAAAACTGGTGTTATACAGCCAACATGCATAGGAGGAGGACAAAAGCCTGAAAACGCCTCACAATAATTCCTAAAAATTAGAACTAAATTGTAATGGGGGCACCACTGGTACATGCCACTTGATTGGGCAGCAACTCTTTGACAAACCTCACCTACAAAGAGGTGGGATACTAACCATAGAAGCTGAGCACTCTAAACCTACTGAGCTAGCTTGGTTTGTGTCTGGTAAGGCTATGTCTGTCGGTTATAGAATTGCATTGGCAGTTGAATACAGGTTGCTGGCAAGTCCACAAGTCTGGTTTCATGGCACCAAAAGTCTGAAGTGTTGAATGATTTCTTATTTAATTAACATTTATTACACTACACTAGCAGCCAGGACACAGACAGGTCTACACTGGCATACACACTGTGCTTGTGTTAATGGCCTAATTAATATGACTAGTAAAATATGAGTGTGACTGTATATGTACCCGTATATGTAAAGTTTCTGTCTAGAAACTTCCTAGATAGTAGGGTGTGCCTTTGCTATAGTGCACTCTCGTAGATGGCCACCCAGCTATTGAATAACCTCACCACCATTGTTCTGAATTCAGACTCTTACAGTCTTGAAGTGTTAGATTAAAACACACACACACACAACACACACACACAACACACACACCATACAAACACACATATACACACATATACACACACAACACACACACACACACACACACACACACACACACACACACACACACACACACACACACACACACACACACACACACACACACACACACACAAGCCTTTGGTTAGTATAGTATGCATGGCTCTGGTCCATACATGGGGCTGGAGTGTTTGGTCATCCCTGGTCTGTCTGCCCTGTTGCACCCTTTGGCCCTTTGGCGCAGTAACAAACCTGTTGGGACCAGGTTGTTGGGCTGGTCTGAGCTTCAGGTTTCTATGCCCCGAGTTGAACATCCTTGCCTTTGACTATGGCCGTGTTTCTCAATCCTGGTCCTGGAGCCCCACTGCTCTGCATGTTTTAGTGCTTTTCCTGTTTAAACACACCCACTGTGTACTCACTTTCAGCAACGGGCTTGTTAATGAGCGTAGTAACTGTATCATGTGTTGGGAGTAAGTGTTACCTTCCAGTCGTGCCCTTTCTAGCTATACTCTTATAGGTAGTGCTACCAGAGTCTCATGCTACACTTGGCACAACGGTGTTCTTTTAACAGACTCTTAACTACATATTCTGTTTTTATTATTAAATATTTATTATTTAGGTAATTTAATTTAATTCTTACATATAACATCTAGGCTGCATATGGAGGTTGGTCCCATTTGTGTCCTCCCAAGGTTTCTTCCTCATCAAATTTGATGAGATTTTCCTTTCCACCTGTGCGCTAGTTAAGTTGGGGCTGTGGACCTAGATATTTGTAAAGCTGCTTTTAGACGATGCTCTGTTGTAGAACAAAGTGCTACATAAATAAATCTGACTTTGACTTTATTAAATACCATAACAATTTTGATATTCCGCAAATTTTTGTATTCAACAACAAAACCCACTTTGTTAATGTTCTGCACATAACTCTATGTCTGGCTAACAACTAACGATCCGATTTTATGCTAGAGACGAACATTGAACATTGATGAAACATGATTGAACATTAGACGGGAGTCATTTTGTGTCTACACTCAACTTTTCTTTTGCACACTTTAAGAAGAATCATTACCATTTACAGAGTCTGTCTGTAAATCAGATTGCACATTTATTGCATGTTATCAAATTTACAGGATTTTACAAAGCAAACCATTAATAAATCAGGTGCTCAGATCACCGCATAATATCGACCATAAGAAAGGAAGAAGCGCTGTCTATATGGATGTGGGAGCATGTGTGTTCATAGGTTACATTGATGGATTCATTAGCTAAATGATAGATGAATATGTGGATTGTTCAGACAGCTACATCACATACCATTGATGGATGGCTTGGGCAGTGATCCACTGCTTAATTAATCGATATAATCAAAAACCATACCGATCAATCTTCGAATGCTAACATGTATGCATTCAGAGATTTGATTGAGATGAATTGATTTATTTGAAGTGAGGCATTTCAGGGAGGCAATGGGAATTCAGTGCATTTAGTGTGTTCCTGTAATTCCTCCAAGAAGATAGCCATTGTGTCGAAGGCACAGCTTTACAGCTTCCTGAGCCACTACGCTAAATAACCTTCATTCAGAGCACAGTAATCCTACAACAAAGAATGGGCCAATAATCCAGCCACTGAATCGCTTCTCCGTTTCTTAGCAAAGTCGATCTGGAGTACTTTAAGCGTCTGGTCTATACAGCAGTACGTGGACAAAAAAGGATGATGAGATTGGAGTGTCTGAAATCTCAGTGCCCAGTGTTCTTCTGTGAAAATGAGAAGACTAGATTTCACGGACATAAGCTGTTTAAAATCCATGCAAGCACACACAACTTTAGAAATACAAACATTAGACAAAAACATGATACTGGGGATCTGAACATGCTCAGATGCCTCGTGGTGGTTATATTGACTGGTCGGGTACGCATAGCTCGTTTTTCATCCTGCCGAAGGGGAAACTAGGCTGCTCTGTGCTGGGGGAATTCCCTACCCCTGCTTATGGGTAATTTGTCTCCTTGCTAAGGACACATATGGAGACAATCGTGGTCCCCATCAGCACATCCTGGCAGGCAGCTCAGGTTCAAAGGATGTGCTTGTACCACATGGCTATAAGCGCAGGAGTGTGGTCAGAGGCACAGGGAGACACATGGTTGTGAGAATGGGAAGATGGATAAATGAAACATTAAATGAAAATTAGACATTACTACAAATAAATACCTACATTGGCAGAATCTCAGTACAGACTTCTGCTAATCTTTGATTGAAAATGAGAGCAAAATGTGTGCAAGTGTACCAGCCACATCATTTCTGAGTATTTAAACATCTTGTTGGTAAAGCATGTTTACCTGTAAAACTTGTGTGCTGTTTTTCTACACATAGGAGGCTGCATATGTTTGGCTGGCAGACTATTCTCATCCCTGCTGTGCCCAGTACACACACTACAAGGCCATCAGTCAGTGTCAGCACTGTGCTGAGAATGGTCCATCGCCCAAATAATATCTGGGCAGCCGTGGCCGTGCAGTGGTCCTTTTCCACTGATGGACCAAAACGGGGGAAGAGAGGGTGTCCACCTATTGTGCATAGCAACAAATGTTCTTCAAATAGTGAGTGATAGATACAGATAGATACAGGCCATTCTGTGTAAGTTTTGGGAAGGCAGCTGTATCTAATTTCTTATTAAAAATGATCTTTATGAATTCCCTCAAATCTTACTATTAAAATCTTTTACTGACCTGTACGAACTTCTCTTAACCTTTCAAGGTCCACAAGTGAAAGAACCCTGCTGTACAATCTGCTCTTCTGAGCTGTATTCAGTACATATTTGCATGGGTGGCAGTGTAATGAGCCAAGCCTTGAGCTGCTACACCATCACAGTGCTTTCCTACTTTATCTTCCTCTGCCAGCTTCATACATCAACAAACATCCTCTAATCCTCTTACGTTTCCCTTAGAAAAACAGACAGTCTGGAAATGTGGTGTTGTTGAACAAACGTCAGGCATTCTCATTATTTCCTTACTAGAATGCGCTAGTGCTACCATGAAATGTCATATGAATTTTGCCCTGCTTCTGACATCAGACAGCCTCTTCTGGTTGGGAGTGAAGAATGACTCATGAGTGACTCATTATATGCTTCGCTCATAAATCAGTTTAATTTGAAGTTTACTTATGTTATGATGTATCTAGGCAGGGCATTAATGAGAGAACCCATAAAATCCAGACAATCTCACCAGAGGTGTGCAGTAACATGCTATATTTACACCAATACATTTACTTAAGTAAGCTTTTTTTTTAAAAACGTACCAATTAGAGTAGTTTTCATGTTGGGTACTTTTTTACTCTTAATTCGTGAAGACAAAAAACATTGTGCTTTGCTACATTTGTTCATGTGCTTCATGTGCTTTTTTATTTGAAAATACTCAGACATGAACTGGACTTATATCAAATAAATGTCTATACTTTATATGTTATGTAGGGTGCATGTGTAGTGTACAGGAAGCTATATGAGATTCAGCCTGCGTGAAAAACATTCCTGCATTCAGATGGTAAGAAAGAAGCATTAAAGCATATTATAACATTTTTATTATCATCTCCTTAGGAAAACAACAGATTTCACTGCCTGTAGTAAAGCTAATATTCGTAGCATAGGATTAATGCTAATGCCTGCTGTGACTGTGCCAGTGTAAAATTCAAGGCTTGTTAGTAGTCGAATGTGTTAAAATAAACAGTCTCTAAATAATTACATTTTGAACTCCTCTTTTTTAAATATTTCCTTTGTCTATAATAAGGCTAACATCTAGCATGTCTAAGCAGGCAGGAGTCACCTCCACTGATTGGCTTCTGTATGATTAATACTTGAGTAATACTTGAGTATTTTTACTATTAATCTTAAACCCTATTCAGACAGTATTAGTTTAACAAAGGGAGGAGAGGCAATGCAGTTATTTTCTGGAGTATGTCTGTAATTTTTGCCTCTTCCCAATCCACCACTGTCATCATTTTTAAGGACTGCATTTTCAAATGTTTGGAAAGTATATAGTATTTCTCACCTATTATAACATATCCTTTAGAAGCCCTAGTTAATACAAGTCCAGCCATAACTGCACTGTCTGTAAAAATTCCCTCATGTCCTATAGGAAAAGCATATTCATGCATTAACTCAAGTACAGAGACATTCCTGGAATTGCCTTTCTAAATTGCCGCCTGCCCAAAGCAAACCAAACCTGGCATTAACAGAGCATAAAGGCCAAATAATAAAATGAACAGAAGACACTTTCTCCTAAAACATAATACTCCATAATAACATTTAATAATGGTTTAGCTTTGTAAACAGTCAAGAGCTGCACCTCAGGTGAGGGCAAATCTGCTAACTGAAACAGCTTCCATCCTGTGCGCTGTTCACAGATGTGATTACATCCTACTAGATTTGGAAATGCAGCCATGGTCGTAAATGCCAGCTACAGCCAATTTTCCATTATCACATTAGGATTATATGTGAGTCCATATAATGAGATCACATTGCCTGACACTGCATTGGCAATCACTGGAAAATGGCCAAACATAATTTTTCTACATAAATGCTATGTTGTTACATTACATCTTGTATACTGTGTATTCTCAAGGTTTGTCTGCAGAGATGGTCATGGGTCTACCATGTAGACATGTGCATCTATTGTATTTAATTTGTACAAAGGACTCTTATCCTCTATGAATCACTCATCTTTATTACAGATAAAACCTCCAGTTCATTTATTTAGACTTTTACTTGAGTATTTATCTTTTAAGAAAATGTGATTTTACTTGAGTACCATTTTAACCACTGAATCACACTTATTTCTTATCCCAAGGTGTCAGGCTAGGGTGCACTGACCTTGAGAGTCCTGAGCTGGGGTGCTATGACAGTTCTGGCACGGTGGTTTATCATCAGTAATTAATGCTGTGATATGTTGGGGGATGCCTCTCTCCTTGTGCTTTCTCTTCATTCTATGTTTCCTTTTTTCCCCCAAGCCAAGCTCTCCCTCTCTCTCATGAACTTTTGCACTCTCTCATAATCCAATCATATTCAATCCCATGTCTGGCCTTGTTCTGATATTGTCTAGTTTTCACTCCACTCTGTGAATTTGGCTACTTTGTATTCTGGATGCTCTTTCCTCTTCGTGTTTGCCTCCTGCTGTATCAGCCTTGTTCTCCTTTTTTTATCTAAAGCCTACTCTAGCAACAGAGGCAACTGATGCTGCTGTTTTCACATAGAAAGAGCTTAGAGCCAATAAGGCCATAGCCCAGGCCTGGGGGACTGTGGCCAGGGGCTTCACAGAGGGAGGCAAATACAGGAAACACATTTTTGCCGAGCAAGATATCGGCTACCATCATAAACTGATATTTTCTAGCAAATGTTCATTTCTATCCACACAAAACCTGTTTAATAAAAGAAAACCTAAATAAAAAAGTGCTTTAGGTGGTGTGGAGTCGACTGGTTGGCCTTTCTAAAGATAGAGTGTGTTGCTGGTCAACCAACAGCTTTTTCTTTGATACAAAGCCATTGACCTCAGTCCTGAGAGTGACATAGAGTGTCACCTGGAGTTACAGTCTGTCTCTGCCATGCCCTGTGCCACCTGCAGCTGCTGTTCGTCGTCCGTAGTGCCAGCTGTTCCTCCTGACCTCTGCAGCAGCTGCTGCTCTCAGAGGACTATACTATGAATGATAATTAACATCTTTGTTACCACTTATTTGTTATCACTTGCTATTACTGAGTTTGTTTTCTCTTTGTAGGTAAGACACTAAAACACAACATACGACACTGTGTAATTGTAGTCAACTGCATTGCTTTATATTTAGGGGAAAATCCCATTCACTGCATGAAAACCAGTTGTCCTCAGTACCAACACAGCCATCCCAAACTGAAGCAACCTGAAAAAGAATATTTTCCGTATCACTGATGCAGACCCAAAGCCACCAAAAAGATCTAATCTTTTAAAAGAGAGTATGTGTACATGGCACTGGGGAGTCACAGAGGGTGAGCACATTTTCATATTCAACAGATACAGGCAGGTGAAAGGGCAGAAATGCATGACTGCATGAATAAACATCATGTCTTGTCCTGGCACAATTATTCCCCAGCAAGCAAATGGTGTGAGTGATACGGTCCCTGGGTGCATGCTGGGCCACTGGAGCGCAGAGGAAATTGGGTTTTCCACTTGGTCAAAACTATCATGGTGGCACAGAAGAAAGAAGAAGCATCAGCTCATTTTTTGGCAATGTCACAACAGGCAACCAATATGTTACATTTTAGTGATTATAGTGATTGCAAATCCATGAATTTGGCATGGCCCCAGGACTTAAGTTCCACTGATTGATTAGCAATGTTGCGTAGTGACGTGAAGCTAAATATCTGCATAAAGCAGAAATGTAAATTGACTCCAAGATAATGAAATGCTAAGTCTTGAGTCCAACCTCACTCACCATGCAATTTCAGCTCCAACCTCCCCAATATATAGTACATCTAAAAATTAGTTGGGGTGACACAGTGGTGCAACTCACAGCTCCAGCATCCCCAGTTAGATCCTGACCTCAGACTTCACGTGTGGAGTTTGCATGTCCTCACTGTGGTTTTACTCCAGGTGCTCCACCCACAGTCCAAAAACATGCTTTAACTGATTTAGCTAAATTGGTAGTTTCGAAATAACCTGGTGTATCGATGGAAGATTGTGTAATAGCCATTGATGCTGAAGGCGACGTTAAATAAATAAACAAAAATTTGTTGAGCCATAGTTCATCTTCACAAATATCAAAATGGTGTGTGATAACATTCAAGACAGGCCGCATTTGTTGACCTTTATACCGGAATTCAAGTGCACAACATGCTCAGATATTGAGTAATGTCATACTTGGTCTCCTACCGACTCAAAATAATGCAATTATTGGAATTCTTTGCAGAACCCTGTGTGACAAATTGCAATATGGAAACATGCACACTAATGTCTCATCAGTCAGGATTGCATGCAGAATTTTCTGCATAGGACGTGAAGATGTTGACTTTAAATTGCAATGTGATTTTTGTTATCTTGCACTGTGGGCGGCAACGGTGGTGCAAGCGAATAACACAGTAGCCTCACAGCTCTAGCGTCCCCGGTTCGATCCCGATCTAAGACTCCGTCTTTGCAGATTTTGCATGTCCTTCCCATAGTTTCTCATAAACTCTTGAATCTTGAGTCTTGAATGTCTGCTTGGGTTTACTCTGGATGCTCCGGTTTCCTCTCACATTCCAAAGACATGTTAGGTTTTCTCTAAATTGGCCCCGTATGAATGTGTCTGACTAGTATGGATATAACCTTGCTCCTGTCGTATGCTTCTGCAAAGTTAAATAAACTATCAAACAAACAGCATATCTTGCATGGTGTTGAAATGGCAAAATGATGAATGCATATGGCACAAACTTCACATGGTATTGGTGAGGATGGTAGTGATGATATGCACATGGCCAGAGTGACACTATGGTATAGCACCACCATCTGACAAAAGAAAGAGTGGCCTTCTAGATGTGGTTCACATGGTTGAAAACTTTGGTACTCACATCTGTACATATTACAATTACTCAGAGTCCTGGTCCCCAGTGTAGCTCTAGGAAAAGACCAGTCAATGCGTCAGCATTATGAGTATCGATTCTAAGTTTCTGCAAAGAGATAGTTCATTTGCAGATACAACCCACAACACAGCACACTTGTCTATCTGGGTGTCAATCACATTGCGTCACTGCTTGATTCTATTTGCCACATTTCTGCCCAACAAAGGCATGGCTCATAAATGACTTCTGAAAGCTTTAGAATTATATAATGCCTCATTGCAGAACTCTTTTATGTGAAGGCTAAATATTGGTCATTTGTGCTCCCATATGTGTGACATGGGGAGCAAAATCATACAAAAATCTTTACAGAATATTCATTTCCATTTCCATCATTTAGCAGACACCCTTATCCAGAACAACTTACAGAAATGCTTTGCATCCTTCTTAGTAGAAAAAAACCTCATGTTAGTACAAGTAAGCAATATTCCAAAAACACAATTCAACCAGAATCATCAACAAATCAACAAAACACATAACCAAAGGTTTTTTTTGGAAATATGCAGTTGCATATTTAGTCTTCAGTATTCAAGCCATGGAACCATGGGTATGCTTGGAACAATAGCATTTTGAAATAAAAGCCTGTGTCCAAACATGCACTATGGAAAGGTTTCCAAAACTAGCTGTGATGGAGCGGTATTATCTTATGGTATTAGAGTAGAACTTTAGTATATAGTATATATTATTTTATTACTATAGTAGAAAGGCACAAAATTAAGAAAATATAGCATTATGAATTGCTAGATTTATAATGTGAAGTTTGAGGGGAGACTGGTCACCCCGTTCTGGCACAAGGCTGAATACATACAGTGCGGCAAAAAAGTATTTAGTCAGCCACTGATTGTGCAAGTTCTCCTACTTTGAAAGATGAGAGAGATCTGTCATTTTCATCATAGGTACACTTCAACTATGAGAGACAAAAAATCCAGGAAATCACATTGTAGGATTTTTTCATGGTGGAAAATAAGTATTTGGTCAATAACAAAAGTTCAACTCAGTACTTTGTAACATAACCTTTGTTGGCAATGACAGAGGTCAAACGTTTTCTGTAAGTCTTCACCAGGTTTGCACACACTGTAGCTGGTATTTTCGCCCATTCCTCCATGCAGATCTCCTCTAGAGCAGTGATGTTTTGGGGCTGTCACTGAGCAACACGGACTTTCAACTTACTCTCCAAATTTTCTATGGGGATGAGGTCTGGAGACTGGCTAGGCCAGTCCAAGACCTTGAAATGCTTTTTACGGAGCCACTCCTTCGTTGCCCGAGCGGTGTTTGGGATCATTGTTATGCTGGAAGACCCAGCCACATACCATCTAATGGAAGGGGGTTTTGGCTTAAAATCTCACAATACATGAGCCCGTTCATTCTTCCCTTAACACGAATCAGTCGTCCTGTCCCCTTTGCAGAAAAACAACCCCAAAGCATGATATTTCCACCCCCATGCTTCACAGTAGGTATGGTGTTCTTGGGATGCAACTCAGCATTCTTCTTATTCCAAACAGGACAAGTTTTTACCAAAAAGTTCTATTTTGGTTTCATCTGACCACATGATATTCTCCCAATCCTCTTCTGGATCATCCATATGCTCTCTGGCAAACTTCAGACGGGACTAGACATGTACTGGCTTAAGCAGGGGGACACACCTGGCACTGCAGGATCTGAGTCCCTCTCGGCGTAGTGTGTTACTGATGGTAGCCTTGTTACTTTGGTCCCAGCTCTCTGCAGGTCATTCATCAGGTCCCTCCATGAAGTTCTGGGATTTTTGCTCACCGTTCTCATGATCATTTTGACCCCACGGGATGAGATCTTGCGTGGGGCCCCAGATGGTGGGAGATTATCAATGGTCTTGTATGTCTTCCATTTTCTTACAGTTGCTCCCACAGTTGATTTATTCACACCAACCCACTTGCCAATTGTAGATTCACTCTTCCCAGCCTGGTGCAGGTTGACAATTTTCTTCCTGGTGTCCTTCGACAGCTCTTTGGTCTTGGCCATGGTTGAGTTTGGAGTCTGACTGTTTGAGGCTGCGTAGGAGAACTTGCACAATCAGTGGCTGACTAAATACTTTTTTGCCCCACTGTATATAAATTAACATTAATAAAAGGACTATCAGTGCCACACAGGCCATGGGTTTAGATCCTCTGTGAATTTAAGAGACACATGAAGCTGCAACAGGCTAAGCATTTCTAAAGACATGGGTGTTCACCAATCTACATTAAGACAAACTGTCTTCAAACTGAGGAAATTTATTACTGTACCCTCAGCTGGAAGCACAATTTTCACTGTTACAGAAGTGCTAAACCACCCAAAGAATGACAGAAAAAGACTAAATCTAAATCTTAGAAATTTGCTAAATTGTTCATATCTCATTACAAGGAAATAAAAAAGACTGAACAAAACTATAGTACAGACAACGAAAAAGCACAACACGATGCTCTGTGACCAGGTGAACAGAACTGAGCTGGGACTGCTATGTTGCCTCAGAGCACAGACATCTTGCAATAACTGAGTGAACAGTTAATTCAAATGTTTATCAAGAGATTTTAAAAAAGAATGTGTCAGAGCTCCACATCCTTAAGTTGGATAATGCAGCAAGACAAAAGTGTTTAGAATGGTCAGTTTAGAGCCTTGACCTTAAACCAATACAGATGTTGTAGCATAAATTGAAGATTGCTATTAATATGATTTCTATTAATTCCGAAATATTCTGAATATTTCTACAGTCGTGCTAGTCTTATAGCAACTACACTGATGCTGCTAAAATGGTTTGTTCACATAGCTTTATTGGCTTGAACTGTGAATGATTATACAGTGTGATCAACAATACAGTCATGGAACTACACCTTTACTTGCACTTGTTTGGGTGCTTTTAATTTTGGTAGAATGTTATGATTATTCGACCACGTATTTGTGTGAGTAATTGATCTAGAAATCCAATTTGAAAGTGTTCATGATGCTTTGAAACTGTGTACATTGAATAATTTAGCCACAACAACATAATAATGTTGACTGACAGAAGTGAAAGACCAGATTTGGGATTCATGTCTTGCTTATAATGGGATACTAAATGCAATAAACAGTCAATAAGACTCATTCACTTCCCTTTCTTCATCTTACCTCACACACCGAAAAAGTCTAGTGGGAATGGAAAGTAATAGGATTGCTCAATTAGGTGCCAAATGGCTTTCTGAGGACCAGTATTTTACCTCTAATACACTGTAAAGCTGATAAAGGGACACAAAGGCAAGACAGGGAGTCAGCCCCAGACATAAGCTTCATATTACACAGATTTTATCACCTGCACAATTCACCACCAAGACACCCTGATGCAATATGATATCTTCCATATCGCAATAAAAAAGTACAATACAGGACATTGTGTGCTTAGTACTAGCCATTACAGTAAGTCAGTCCTGTCTAGGAGTGAATGGGAATGAAGTTCATTGCCATGCAGGTCCAGATAACCTGTCTGAGGACTGGTCAAGACTGAAATTGGCTAGGACACACTAAGCCACAGGAGCGGAGATCCATCCTGAAGTCAATTTGCAGCATCATTTGTTGGCCAAGCACCTTTGAACACCCTTGGTGGGTTCAGAAGAGACACATGGAGAAATAACTCATATGCAGACAAAAGAGAGCGTGAAACAGAAATTGAATAGACGCTTCATTGTGCTATATGTTAATTAAATGAGACCTCACCCCAGTGCCCTGAAGATATACTGTGGAATTCATCAATTTAATTCCCCGCACAGATATGACAATCCTTTAAACCAGACAATAATTGTTATTGAAAGAAATTTAGTGTTTGATCTCCAGAATGAAAATGAGCTCAAACATCACAGTCCCCTTTCCTTTTAAACTGCGGTGTTTTCCCAGCAGAGACCCAACTTCTCCATGTTGCGCACAGATAACTACTATTACACTGACAGCCTGGAGGTTTGATCAGAGCATCCTCATTTTGCCCTGTTTGTAACATGTTGTTAGGAGTACCTCCCAGAGCACCCTCTTTCAGCTCTTCTTCCAGGCATTTATTTTATCTTCACACATCATGACAACTGCTAACTGCGGAGAGCTTCAGCACCCTAGTGTTCAAAACGAAAGCATCATCAATATTTAGCTAAGTGAAATTTTTTGAAGTCTCTGTAGGCATGCCAACATTTTGCCCAACCATCTTCAAACACCTAAATTCCACACAGATAAGAGGCAGATAAATATCCATGTTTCCTGTGGTGATATCTGGCAAATCAATAGTGCTCAAGCATAGTTGTACAAAGCAGTGGGTGTTCAAGATTACTTGAACCTAAAAGGGAGTTTGAGACTCCAACTCCTTTATATTCATTCAGTGAAGTATTTGCACTTGTATGCTGTTCTTTGGTTATGCTAGTAGAGTTACTGGGGTATAAGAGGCATTACTTTCGGCCACAAATCAGGCTAGTAGTTTTGTCAGTAGAACTCTAGTTTTACAATCCAACTCGTCTACTTCGTTCACAGGGTACAGGACTTCTTTTAGTTCCTAGAATTAAAAAAGTCACAGCAGGGGGAAAGACTTTCTCATACATGGCCCCCCAACTATGGAATAAACTTCCCTCTTTCGTTCGAGACTCAGACACTCTCCAAAGTTTTAAGTCTAGGCTAAAGACATACCTATTTACACAGGCGTTTGACTAGATTTAGACCAGGATGCATGGCTTGGGTCACTGGGGCCGGAGTCTGGAGTCATGTCTGGCCTACCTGCCTTGTCCGCTAGCTGGGAGTATCGAGTGGGCGATCTGGCTGAACTGGGCTTCGGTCCTCGTGATCTTGACTCGTGCATCCTTGCCTTAGAATAAGGGCAGAGCTGGGGGTTCATAGTCAAAGAGTCTTATGGTGATCAGAGACGTTGGGTTGCTGTCTTCTGCCTCCCGTGGGGTTGCCAATGTCTCATGTGATCCCTCTTGGCTGTGTTTCCTACCAGTTCTCCTCTTTCTAGCTTTCTAGCTATGCTGCCATAGCTAATGCTGCCGGGGTCTCATGCTACACATGGCATCAGTGATTGTAAATGGACACTGTGCTCTTAATCAATAACTAATTACATTTTCTCTGTTTTCTCTCCGAGCTGTGTTCTGGTGCCAGTTCCAGCCCCACACATGATGTTCATCCGCTGCAGCTCCACTCAAGCTGCTTCCGTCATCAGCTCCCCCCCAGCCCCATCATACCCGTGGGCCACTTAATGTCGATGTGCATACTTCACATTTTATTCGAACTTTGACTCCATGACTTTAGTTTCGCTCTTAGATTTATCACCTACGCCGCCCAAGGAGGTTGGGTCCCTTTTGAGTCTTGGTCCTCACAAGGTTTCTTCCTATAACACTTAGGGAGTTTTTCCTTGCCACTGTCGCCCTAGGCTTGCTCAATTTGGGATTGGACGTAGTTATTAGGAGATAATCTAAACTTGTAAAGTTGCTTTGAGACAATGCTCCATTGTAAAAAGCGCTATATAAATAGATCTGACTTGACTTGACTCAGTACCTAGCAACTGCAGAATGTAAGTGTGGGTAATTTGACTTCATTTTAGTGCAGAAAATGTCACTGGTTTTGTGATCTCTCTATTAAAAATTCCACTATAATGTGGGGGTATTTTAATATCCTAACAGAAGTAGATGATATTCCTCCTACACCCTTCTCTTTAATTGTATTCCATGGTTAATTATGAGGTAGTGGTTGTTTATTTTATATAGTAGCATTTTATTGCTGGATGAAATACAATTTGAGACAACAAAGAAGTCAGCAGTGTTGCCTGTGATAAGCCAGTCTCTGCTCATGTTGGAAAGATGAAGGCCCAACCAAACCACAGATAACATGCTGGCAAGAGGGCAAATCATAAAATTTCCAGCCTCACTATATTATGGTGACATCAATCAAACTAAGTCTGATTTTGAACATACTGGGACTTTTCCACAGAAAACAATGGAAATATGCTCTTGCCATAATAATATTCACTCTTCATTATTGGCTTATACACTATAGCTTTTATATTCTCTAATTTATTACACTTTTCATAATATTCAGAACATTTTCTCGAAAATGCTAGTATACCTGTTATTTTATTCTAATTGTTATATTTTTAAATGTGTTCTCTCTATTATTATTATGTAGTTTATGTTTATTTAACTATTACTATGAACTTATTGATTAGATAACTTAGTTAATTCTAACATATAACATCTAAGCCTCCCAAAGAGGTTTGGTCCCTTTTTGAGTCTTGGTCCTCACAAGGTTTCTTCCTATAACACTTAGGGAGTTTTTCCTTGCCACTGTCGCCCTAGGCTTGCTCAATTTGGGATTGGACGTAGTTATTAGGAGATAATCTAAACTTGTAAAGTTGCTTTGAGACAATGCTCCATTGTAAAAAGCGCTATATAAATAGATCTGACTTGACTTGACTCAGTACCTAGCAACTGCAGAATGTAAGTGTGGGTAATTTGACTTAATTTTAATGCAGAAAATGTCATGCTTAGGGAGTTTTTCCTTCCCACTGTTGCCCTAGTCTTGCTCATTTTGGGATTGGCCTTATAATTTATTGGGCTTATAGAAATAAATCTTGCCTATCCAAATTATTTTGTGAAATTAGGTATATTCTGATATCAGCACTTGTGTGTACTGTATATACCCTTTTGCCCTGACTGATCAAAATTTGCTGATTAATTTGCAATTAAAGCTTGTTGCTATAAATGTCAGCTGTTAAGAATATACATTAGTTCTTGAACGTTTGTGAACCCTGTAGAATTTTCTATATTTCTGCATACATGATTCTGCATCTATGGCAAATGTGTTTTAAAATCTTGAATTAACAGCTAATTTGGAAGTGAAATTAGTGTTAGGTGTTTTCAATCAGCGTGATGACAGTCAGGTATGAGTGGGTGTTCTCTTGTATTTACAGAACAGGTATCTATCAATATCTGATCTTTGTATTGTATTGTGTATTACGGCACAGAACAGTGTACAGTGAGACCTATAATGAACAATGAACAACAATGGGGTTCACTGCAGTGTTGCAAGGTAAAAGACCTGAAAGTTGTGGAAGCTGTTCATGTGAGAAATCCCAAAGTTTAAGCTGTTCTGTGCAGATGAATGGGCTAAAATTCCTGCAAACCAATTTGCAAGACTAATAAACAGTTACCAGAAATACATAGAGCTCTGTATTTCCACATGCTTCTGCCATATTCTTTATAAGGAAGGTATTAATAGTGCCAAGCTGTGCAAAAAATATGCAGACAAACAAAAGTAAAGCCACTGCTTATCTTGGTCAGGGTTTGGAGCCTAACCTGGAATTCACTGGGCATTTTCAGAGGTACAACCTGGACAGGGTGCCAATTCATTGCAGTTTTGTAAAAGCACAACCCAGCATTTCCATTGCAGACCCCACCTGTGAACCCAGGTTCTCAGGAACCGCCATTTCCAGCAGTTGGTTCTTGCCACTGAGCCACTGGAGCTGAAAGGCATAAAGCAATAAATTGCTAAATGCTTATAAATCTTGGACTACTTTTTATCCTGCTAATGTTGGAATAATTTCATAATAAAATCAGTGCTGGCGGACACTGTAGTGTTTGGAGATCTTCAGAACAGACACTTAAAAGATTCTGAATAGGTCAAAATGTATTTGAAGTCAAGAACAAGGAAAAAACAAAAAAAACAAACAAGATGAGCTTTAGCTCATGCATATTTCATGCATTTCAGAACTCATCAATACCTTTGAATAAAAGAGCTAGTTCCTGAGTCGCCCAAGGGGATGGAAAAATGCTGATAATCTTCTTTAGGTGAGCTTCTGTGAGAGAGAGATGGAAAAATGAAAGCTCAAGGAGGGGTCTCTGGTGCCCTTAGTAATCATACTACCATACACAATAAGCCCAGGACTATTTTTTGCAGTTCCAGTGTCTTAACAATCAAAATTCTGATCCTGATTCAGATAAAGCCAACTCTGGATTTACTTTTTGGTCTACAGAAAGCATACCATAGAATATTTACTTGAAAACAGATTGTATAGTGCTTGTGGGGCAAACAGAAAGAGCAAACAAGTCTAGCATGTGATTCTTTACCCAGGGATCATGTGGATTGAAAAGGAACTGAATAATAAAAACAACTCTATATTCAGTCTTTTGGAGAAGGCCCTTTTTGTCTGCTGTAAAGAAAAATGTGGTGGATTTGAGGTTGTTTTCATGTGATCAGGGCTCTGATTCAGGGCTTTGTCATCTAGAATCACACTGAATTGGTCAGGCTGGTGTTTGAAAGGGGCAGCATAGGGTAATTCTTTGCTAGAAGGCAGGTCATACTCTGTTTTAAATGTCATAAATGCAGTCTATAATGACCCTGGTGAACTGACGAAAATGAGACGTTGTGAGAGATGCCAAATAATTTGATCATTGGTAAGCGAGAGGATTCTATTACATGAGCCATATTTGTTCCTTAACTCATCAATTAATTAATTCATTCATCTCAATTAACTGATTTATTCTAGTCTCAGTTCCTGTGGAGCTTGGAGTGGAGGCCAATTTATTGTGAAGTGTTTGAACTCCCACTATAATATATGACGTAACCTGATTCAATTTTGCAAGTGGGAGAGTAAAAGCATAATGTAGAGTACTGGAAGATGTAGATGGTATTCTGAATGGCATGTTGCCTATACCTATACCCTCCACTTTCATTTTACATAGTGGTTCCATCCTCCCTATCAGGCAGCATGGTGGCACAAGCAGTTAGTTTGGTCACTGCACAGTTCCAGAGATCTTGGATTCTGAGATCTGACCTTTCACTCCACGTCTGTGTGGAGTTTGCATGTCTTCCGTTTGTGTTTATGTTTTACTTCAGTTAATCTGGTTTCTTCTCACATTCCAAGGTGTTAGGTTAACTGGTCACTCTAAATTTCCCCCAGTGTGAGTGTGTCTGACCAGTGTCAATATAACTTTGTTCCTGAGATGAAAAGCCCTTAAAAAAATGATAAACTAAACCAAAGCAAACCAATTAGGAAATACACTGGGGCATAGTAAGAACATGTCACACTCCACACACTCTTCAAACTGATTACTTGTTCTGGAATTGTGAGGAAAGATCATAACTGCTGATCCATGCTGCCCCATAACCCATAATTCTTGAATAAATTACCATAAACAGCACTCAATTCTACGAAATTAAAGAACTGTTAAACTGACTGACAATGGCTATAACATAACAATGGCAATTGTGACAGTCTCCAACACATCCCAGTTGTAAAACTAGCGGAAGAACCTTGTTAGCAGCATGGGCAAAATTTACTGCAGAATATTTGAAATTCATACTTTACCAGGAGGGAATCATCAGTTTGTGATACTCCTCTGAGGAGCTCTAAAGCATAGCAAAAGCACCGGCTTCATTATGTATCCTCCTACATCAAACCTGCTCTCGCTTCCACTGAATATGGTTATGCAGGATGATTTACTGGCCGAGGCTGTTGAATAAAGTGAGTGTGCTGCAAACTGACTGTGAATGGCTCTAGCATGAGTGCTCACTGCCTGCTGCGAATGGAATGATGAAATGAATTTGTTCTTCTCACAACAGGAAGCCAACTAATTAGCCTGCTAACGTTAACGTCATTGCTTGGCTTTGTTTCAGAGAATTATATATCGGCAGGTCTTACAGTGGAACAGCTTAAGTTGTCCTACAATCATAATATATCAAGTCTTAAACTATAACGTAATATATCAACATGACATGCAAAACTTTCTGGGTTGGGCAAGACGCAGATAAAATCCAGACAAAATAGTACAGATTAGTGACAGAGTTCAAATCTTGGCGTAATGCAGGTTCTTTAGAGATGGTGTCACTGATGGAACGTTGAATGAGCTGAGAAACAGAAATGTGACATTACCTTTATTCACACAGGAATAGCCCATTCATTCTAAAACAGGCGATCATGCCAAAAGTTAATCCCCTCAAACAGCAAGTGGTGATTGATTAGCAGCTTTTCTCACACAAGACCACAAACGCCAAAATGAAGTGCTTTCTCTTTTTGACTCCTGTTGCTCCCCAGTGGCACTAGATAAATCATCACGGATTCTTGGAGAGTGTGGAGTTTTCTCTTGCCAGACCTGGCAGCATTTATTGTAGTGTGTTTATGCAAAGGTATGTGCAGGCCAGACTAAACACGTTGCAATTATAATAAGGCCCCTAGGCTGAGAGCTTTGGTTGTTCCACACAGAAGTGTTTCATTCTCGATTGCGGTATGTTTTATGGGTTAGCATCACTGTAGCAGGTATCTCTTTCATTGGATGAGAACGATGGCAGGGTTTCTTGATCCCACATGAATGTAGCAGCATTGCCACACCAAATGTGTTGCTCTGCTTGCCAAGGCTGTATTAGCATTACCAACCTGTCAGATAAAAAATGGCTTGATGCAGAGATCCATATGACGCAAAACCATCCTTATTTATCTCTTTGTTGTGCACGCAACATACAGTAGCTAATACCCAAGGGAGCCATTGTCAATCCGTGTTCTCAGGCTCTCGCATAAGGGAGACCAGGACATCTTGTCACACTTTTTACAACTTTTTAAATATGGTGGTGTCAGTAGATCACAATGGTACAATTTTCGTGTCAACCAAAAGAACATTTGAGGCAAACATTTGTATCATTTCATTATTATATCTCTTTGCAACACAAACCTATGACCATTTAAATAGTGAGTGTGATATGCTGCCGCAACACGGACAGAGAGACAGGAAGCAGAGCTGGAAGTGGCAGAACTTAAGATGTTGAGGTTCTCTTCAGAAGTGTCTAGGGTGGACAGGATTAGGAATGAGATCATCAGAGGGACAGCACAGGTTGGAAAATCGGGAGACAAAATTCGAGAGGGAAGACTGAGATGGTTTGGACATGTGCAGAGGAGGGATAGTGGATATATTGGTAGGAGGATGTTGGAGATGGAGCTGCCAGGCAAGAGACGGAGAGAAAGACCAAAGAGGAGTTATTTGGTTGTGGTGAATGAAGATATGCAGGGAGTTGGGGTGAGAGTAGAGGACGTGGAGGAAGAGGGTGAGGTGGAAACGTTTAACTCGCTGTGGTGACCCCTGATAAAGGGAGAAGCCGAAAGAAGAAGAAGAAGATATGCTGCCGCAACAGCAGACAAAATGTACAGACATTTTGGGTGGCAGGTGCACAAGCAAAAAAAATAAAAAATAATAACCCTGACACCTTTCTCATAACTATTTCGAAAAAAATAAAGTTACATACCGTAGTACATCTCCTACTTATATACATATTTATGTATGCAGATGTTTAATACTCAGCAGATTTCTACAAAATCTCTTCACACAGAGACAATGCTCTTTGGCACAATTTCTACATTTATCTCAAGAACAGACAACACAAAGAAAACATTGCCACATTGTGCAGGGTCCTCTATAAAATAAATAACCATTCACAATCTGAAATCTTTATAGAATATTGAAAAAAGGCTGTTCTATGAATAAATAATATAGCCAATCTACCCTCTAAATTATAAAGTAGTGTGTTCTGTGTACTGAGGTAAAGGGAGCAGGAATATTCTCCTGTTTTACAGGGGCATCCTCCTTTGTGCCTTGTCTTGAAAACTTTTGGATGTTTGTATGGAGGTCTTACACTATGGCAAGCAGGAGAATGTCAGAGATTCATTCTTCTCCACAAAGACTTCTCGATTTGTTCAGTTTGAAAATGATTCAGAAGCTATTGACACTGGAGTGTGTATATGGTTTTATAGGTTACCTTTCCTAAAGTCGAAAAGATGAGCTGTCTGGAAAACCTTTAGCTCTGCCTTCATCTGGCTCTCGTTCTTCCTCACAGAAATAACAGAGATTATACCACAGTTAGTTCCAGACCCGCAATCTAAATTAGCTGAGAGATGTTCTGACCGTGACATTATTTCCTGATAATGGCACTCTTGTGCCAAGTATTACTCCGTGGCATACATACATAACCTAGCAACGACGCCCACCCTAAAAAGCAGCCAAGTTATAATGACACAGTAAAACACTGCCGGAATGAAAGCTATATTTACTGTATAAAATCTACTGGTTTTGAAAACGATTTAAATTTGGAAGATGAAGCTATTAACGACCAACCTGAGCCAAAGGTTTGTCGCCTTTAGGAATTTGAAGCGCTGGAAAAGCAATGTTTATTGTCTGTATAATAAACAGTTATTGGTAATTCTGTTCCTCAAGCTCCTCAAGGTTTAGAAGCGGGGTAACGATAGAATGGAACTATTTTATCCCGTAGAACGTTGACGAACAAATAAGTTTTTTCTGTCCTCTCCATCTTAAAATCTAGCAATAAATGGCGATAATGACACTGTGCTATAATCGCAATAATACACTCAAGGTCGTGCTTTAATGTGGACACTAGTCATGAAGTATGCCTGAACAGGCTAAAACTGATCACACACAGGAGATCCTGTTGGACTATGTTGAAAATATACTTGTCCCTTTCTCTCCTCTCCTGACCTAGTACTACAGTAAGTATTGGAATGTTGAGGCTCTCTGCCTTCACTGGTGCACCTTCTAATATTTCCTCAAATCTCTCTTCAGACCTTTAAATGTTATTTGCAGTGTGTGAAGCAGACCATCAATTACCTTGTAGGCAGTGGAGTGGTCCAAGATTTCTCCCAGCAGAGAATCTGACGTTAGAGCAGTGACTTGGAAAACTGGGGTGGTGATTTCCAGGAAGAAAATAAATATGAAGTTGATCATATTTCTATATTTTTTAGCATCCCCTTGGGCCAGGTTAGGTGGATCGCTTTTACTGATGTCATCAAAGAGCTTCATAAATCAGCTTTCAGAATACTCCGAAAGACCTTCATGGCTCTCTCACAAGCCCATGGGGTGTCCAACAGCTTCTTTAACTCCACAGCACAGCACACTGTCCAAAATTCCTACACTGCTGCCTTTTCTCCATGGCTTCATGCTGAGCCAGTGCAAGAAGCTTCCAGAAGGTTGAAGAATGACAGAAAATGCTTGTTAGACTTTGAGACTTCTACCAGGACAGCATTCAGACAGTGTGCTTTTGCAGCGCACATAGAGGGCCTTCTCACTGTGTGCACATTCTGGCATAAAGATCTTACACATGCTACCCAAGTTGGATGCTCCATCGTAACCTTGGCTGCATATATTCTTCAGCTCTAAGCTATTCATATGCAGAAGGGAGAGCACAACATTCTCCTGCTCCTGGCCTGTAGTTGTTTCAATATTGCACACTTCAATTAGTCTCTACTTTATTTGCATACGATGAAGGTATTGCACTACAAACGGCACTTGTTCTTGTGCAATACTTCAGAAGTTTAATCCAACAGGATGGAGTACTACATTTCAGCCTCTTTTAATTCACATTGCATCTCCCTCCCGATGCAAGTACCTGCTGCCTTGCCTTACTGACTGTGACTCTGACAACATTTTCTATATGGCTCTCTAACACTGTCATAGTGGGGAAATACATTCACAGGTTCAAGGAAATTGCCACGACGGTTAAATGGAGCTGCTCTCATCACCACCTCAGAATGCTTGTCCATAACTGTGCAAGATATACTATCAAATAAATTAACCTGGTCAGGATTTCTCCCTGTATCTCCCTCATTCAGTCTTTAACCACTTTTACATCAAATGAAGACCGGAGTGTTTTTTGGTAATTGGTCTATTGCTTGTCATGTGGCTCTCCATGACAATCCTCCATGCTTTTCTGTTTTTATACTTAGCTTCAGAGAGTTAAAACGTACAACTGAAACAATGCATTGAGCCTGCAGTGGGTGTGTACTCCAGCCACATATTTCCAGAGAACCATTGTTTTTCGAATGTCGGCTTCTAAGCATTTTTGGTATATCCATAATCTGGTTGATGGGGCCTCTACTCCAGCACATGGAACTGTAGATGTCATTGCATTTGACCTGAAATGGTTCAACATGGGAAGGACCTGTAGGATATTTTAATTATCAGCTGGTTCTTGATAATACCCTTCCTGTGCTGTATATGATCTTGCCTCCATCTAACCCTGTTCTCTGAACATGTCTCTGCTCTGGACTCATCTGCTACCCTGGGCTGCCTGCTGTAGCTCCATTTCTTTCTGATTTCTTAGCCTGTCCTTATGTTGGCAATATGCTGAAATTGGTAAATGATCAAAAACAATGTTGTGCTAGATTAACCCTAGTTAGTTCTCTCCAAACTAGACCTACAGAATGACAATGCTTATTTGAGTAAGGCTGCTTGGTGAGTGAACGCTGCAGTCATTACATTACACCAGTAAGCCCCATCAGACGTGACTGTCAATGGCCCAACTTTAAGTTCCATACTTCATAGCAAATTTTTCTGCAGAAAAAAACAGTTAATGTTTTTTTTTGTCCTTATACATGGTATAGAATACTGCAAGTGCTGTAATGTAATGTAATATTAAAAGAGGTTAGTTCTAGGGCTGTAACGATACACTGCTCACAATTCACGATACTGGTTTCATGATTTTCTCACGATTATCGATTTTACATTTGATAAAAGATATTCCGTTTTTTATTTCTGAAGTGTAAACCATGCAAAACAATGCACATTTTATTGTATAAGCTTTTAAACAACAAAAATTAGACCCCTGCAATAAAAAACATCACATCTGAGCTTGTAAAGGCATTGGACTAGTGTAATGAAATGACAGTCGTTTAGCTTGCCTTGTCTACAACTACCAGTAAATTTTGTGTCACAGGTGTAAGTATCCAAATGACTGCATCAACTATGAATCATCTAATGCGTATTCATTTGTTTCAGTTTACTGACATCGAACTAGCCTACTAAACTTCACTATTGCCCAAGTTAGGCTGGCTGTATTGAGATGTTATAATAGAGGTTTGCTACTCCATAGGGCACTTGATTTGCGTGCATTAACTGTGGTGGCTGTGACAAGCAAAGCGGGAGGTGCAGAGGCTTGTGCGGTCTTCTGGAATTAGAACTCAAATGCATTTGTCAGGCATTACAACATGGTTTTAACTGAGAATTGTAAATTTAGTTTTAAATTGTAAAATTGTAAAAATTATAAAAATCAAAGATAAAATTAGAAAAAAGAGGAAAAATGCCTTGCATAAATGTTGCTCATCTAGTCAGAAGCCAAAAGGGTAGGTTCTTGGGTACCGGCTGGGGTCTAACTCTGCATGTGCCTGAACAGCGGATGAGCTGTCACACTAGATTTTACAACCAGTAGCCAGTCAGTCCCGCAGCATGGTAGCGCTCGTTAAAACAGTCCCAAGTACAAAAACTGGAAAATCATTGTCAGAGTCACACATAAATTGCCTGGCCTGGTATGTATTCTTCATGAGCCCACTGTTAGTATGTCACATAGTGGACCTGAGTCCCATTTAGACACCTGTTCAAAAATGTCTCCATGCAAACAAGACACTGGGACTAATCTTCATCTGATTTTGCAAAATGTGGTAGCTTACCCCAAAACCACGGAGACGAGTTGCCCCAAACTGCCATGTTTGCTATAGTGAAAAGATAGCACAGTAGAATAGCAAATGTACCGTATTTTTCGGACCATAAGGCGCACTTAAAATCCTTTAATTTTCTAAAAAATCGACAGTGCGCCTTAAAATGCGGTGCGTCTAATGTATGAATTAATTCTGGTTGTGCTTCCTGACCTAGAACTGATTGTAGATGGTACATGGCGCTCATAAATCTGTCAAAATGTTTTAGCACAGCCTTAGTAAGTTACGAAGCTTACGGCAACCGTTGTGCGCAGCATAGCGGAGTAATACGGTATGTGCTTCAGCATTAGGGTACGTGCATTCATTCATTCATTTCCGAAGCAGATTTCAAACTCAACGCTATCAGTCACGCAGTACAACATGGACATAGAGCAGCTGTGAGAGAATTCAGCATTAACGAATCAATGGTACGGAAGTGGAGGAAGCAAGAAGACGCCCTGCACCAGGTAAAGACCAAACTGAGCTTCCGACGGAACTTAAGAGTTTTGTTTCATTTCATGCGCCTTATAACCCGATGCGCTTTATGTATGAAAATAGACCCGTTAGCAGCCAATCGTTGATATTGCGTCTTATAATCCGGTGCACTTTATGGTCCAAAAAATACGGTATAATAACAAGAAACTTTATTCTGTATTTATACTCTTTACATTTACAGCATTTAGCAGACGCCCTTATCCAGAGCGACTTACAATTGATACAGTCTTACAAGCAATTGTGGGTTAAGGGCCTTGCTCAAGGACCCAACAGTGGCAGCTTGGCAGAGGTGGGATTTGAACCCTGGACCTTCTGGTCCATAGTCCAGTACCTTACCCGTCACCACAGTCTTCATCCTTTACTAAGTACAAATGTATGATACCACAGGGACTGTGGTAGCCTAGCGGTTAAGATACTGGACTCTGGAACAGAAGGTCCAGGGTTCAAATCCCACCTCTGCCAAGCTGCCACAGCTGGGTCCTTGAGCAAGACCCTTAACCCACAATTGCTTGGATTGTAAGATTGTACCAATTGTAAGTCGCTCTGGATAAGGGTGTCTGCTAAATGTTTTAAATGTAAATGTAAATTTTGTATGATTGTGCTCATCTCAGGTCACAGTGAGTCTTGCCTTTTGCAGACTGGATATGACATTAAACAAAGTACAAACTAGTATTCCACTTTTAAGTTGTGCACTCAATATACTGGAAATATTAACAGTGTGACTGCTTGTCTGTGTGACAATATGCCCCCGGCCTCCCCTACAGGAAAGGTCTGAGTGTGGTTTGTGCACCGAAAGGCACACAGTGTAGTGTACTGTAGTCTTTTGTAGCAGGCCAGTGGCACTGCTTCAGGAGCATGTGGTATCACGAAGAGGTTTATTCATGTCAGATAGAACTCTCTGAAGAAAGAACTCATTCTCTCCTGCATCTTCAGATTCCAGTAATACAAAACTGCATTCCTTATGACTGATCTCGCTAAAGAGTTATAGGAAATAAACATTTATATTTTTACAGATACTGAAAGCTCTGGTTAAGCTTCTGAGTGTTCGTTGAAATAATCTGAAATTACGTTTGAATGAATATACAGTCTGGTATTTAATATTCAAGTACATATTTTTAATATATTTACATATATTAAATACATAAATGCCGGGTGGCACAGTGGAGTGGTGGGTAGCACTGTCGCCTCAGTTTTCTTCCACAGTCCAAAGACTGTTAACTGGTGGCTTTAAAGTGTGTGAGAGTGTATATGCGTGTGCCCTATGATGAACTGGTGCCCTGTCTAGAGTTGTTCCCGTCTTGCGCCCTATGCCGCCAACTAAGCACCGGCTCTCCCGCAACCCTGATCAGGATCAAGCAAAAAAGAAAGTGAATGAACCAATTGGGGGGGTTGGACTTTGTATACAGTACGTTCCTGTTTACTTAACAGTGTGACCCAATATAAACCTGTTTCTACCTGTAGAATTGTTGCTATGCTGTTTAGCAGATTACCTCATGCTATCTTCCCAGCAGATGCTCAGCAGCCACAGGCTTTTTCTGCAGAGGAAGGGGGATCAGACGACTGGG
Source organism: Ancistrus triradiatus (assembly GCA_025084515.1). Classification (NCBI taxonomy): domain Eukaryota; kingdom Metazoa; phylum Chordata; class Actinopteri; order Siluriformes; family Loricariidae; genus Ancistrus; species Ancistrus triradiatus. The sequence goes on from JAJAGP010001926.1 coordinate 90,637, forward strand.
TCACATAGGGTCCAGAGAGAGAACTGAAGCTTTGATCCGCCTCCTAACTCCAGGCTGTGTGCTCCTTGTGCACAAAGGCATTATCATAATTGATCCTCCTGCTTTTTTAAGGGGTTCTCTTCTCACCATGCATCAGGTTTCTGGGGGGTTTCATGCCTTTGAAGTACAAGTGTGTGCCACATTCTGTTGCATCTGGACTGCGTATCTAGGCAGTGGTGTGTCTCATGTTCTGAGCTAAACGTGGATTTGCTTTTGTTCTACTTTTTATTGACTGCGTCTGTTGTAGTTGTCTGTTATTAGTTTTTATTTCTAATGCTTGAAAGTACATAATGTTCCCTAAATGTCTGTCACTTGTAATTATTTTCTTTAATGATTCTGTCCAGTTGTTGTTGTTTTATTACACTAAAAATCTAGTCATTTAAATACTTTCATATCAGTGTTACAAATTGACAACTTTTAAATATAACATTTTATGATGGTGTCATTCAGCCTTTTAATGATATATGGCTAACAATATGTACACAGCCCCTCTAATTTGGACTTTTATGTCAGCCAGAGCCACTGCTAACAGGTTAATTATGTAAAGCATACGTGCATGGAATCCATAAACAAACAATGGTAGTAGAATGGGTTGCAGTGAAGACCTCGGTGACCCTCAATATGAAACTCATAGGTTTCCCCTTCAAAACAGATCGGTTCATGAACTTTTTTGCTCTGCACAGATCCCTGACAAACTCCATCAGATACATTTATTGTTTGTTTATTTGGTTTATTTAACCTCGCTATCAGCATCAGTGGCCATTTCAGCGACACACACAAGGTTACGTCTAAACACAAGGTTACATCAAGACTAGTCATATACACACACTGACGTCAATTCCAATTTAGCGTAATCAATTCATCTAACATGCATGTCTTTAGACTGTGGGAGGAAACAAAAGTACCGAGAGTAAACCCAAGCGACATGGGGAGGACATGCACACTCCACACAGAAAGGATCCAGGTCGCTCCACCCTTTGATTGAACCCAGAACCTTCTTGCTGTGAGGTGGCGGTGCTACCCACTGAGCCACCGTGCCGCCCTCAGATACATTTAAGATTAACTGGAATGCCAACAGTAAGCAGGGCTTGTTGTACAGTATCAATGGCTGATGACTGTGGTAGACTAGCGGGTAAGGTATTGGACTATGGACCAGAAGGTCCAGGGTTCAAACCCCACCTCTGCCAAGCTGCCACTGTTGGGTCCTTGAGCAAGGCCCTTAACCCACAATTGCTTGGATGGTAAGACTGGATTGTAAGTTGCTCTGGATAAGGGCGTCTGCTAAATGCTGTAAATGTAAATGATGTTTTACTGTTGATGTTGATGATTATTTTTTCCAACATCTAATGGAAAACCTTCTCAGATGAGTGAAGCAAAAGGAGACAAACTCCATAATGATATTATTTTTTTGGTTGTAATTTTTGGGTGTCCAGAAACTTTTGTCGTTATGGTGTTTAAGTACATGCTTAAATCTCAGAATGGTATGTTTCAGTTTTATTATGGTATGTGTTTACTGAAGCTAGACGCAAAGCAGATGACAATAATAATAAGAGCCAGCGAACGGAAAAATCACTAGCTACTTTTTATGAACAAATAAAAACGTCTTAATGTTAATACAATATGCTGTAAATCCCAGCTCAAATCCGAGCTCGTTCACACAATGGTAAGATTACTTAGCTAACTACCCTCTTATGGATTTATTAAAGCGACATGAGTGCAGAATATTTTTTCCCAAAACAGCACTACTGAGATGGTGCTCGAGTAATCAGTCTCATATTCCTTTTTCATTTCAGTGCTCTCTATTGACCTGTGCAAATAAAGCTGTTTCCTCATGAATATGCAGAATGTTTGGCTCAACAAAGGGAGCAAATAAAATGGCTGAAATATATGAACTCCTTTCCAAAAATCTTTAGCTGTGCAAGATCTCGGAATATGATATAGTATTGCAGCACTGAAGTTACAATGGCTTTACTGCTGTAGGCACTGACAGGAAGGAGGATGGTAGCAACCTGGACAACTGAACAATTCCTGTTCCCCTTCTCTCACCGATACAATATCCGGGAGCATCTTTACTGACTCATTCCAAAAACAGGCTCCACCGTGTATCCACTCAACGATAGCCTCTCAGTATGAACAATAATATAGGATCTTTGCCCACCAATAAATAGTACAAATTAATGTTTACACGTTAAGCTTAATAAATCACAACCACCATTAACTGTGAATGCTTTAGTCGAATATGTCTGTATCACAGACTCAACATTTTGTGTTAGATGTTCCATTTATTTACAAATGGCATTGTACGTTATTCATCAAAACACTATGTAGTGTTCAGTGTAAATGTTACAAGGTGTAAAAAATGTCCCAGGCTTGGACCAATCCAAGCTAAATGACCACTTTTTTGGCTTACAGCCAAATGTAGCTCGTTGAGATGCTGGTGAGGAGATATCTCTGTTCTCCAACTCATCCGTCTTAGAGCAGCACTAAGTCTGATCCTTCCATGGCTCTCCTGAGCAAACAAGGCTGCTGGAACTCTGTTGTTCCTACTAACAGGCAGAAAAGGGCACATTAATGCACTGCACATGCATTATTGATGGAGGCAAGAAGCTGATAAGCTCACAGCGGCTACAAGCTTCACTTTCTTCACACCATGCCAATTAAAAGGCATCCGATTCATAGCCTCATAAAGCCCTGGGTTGTTTAGAGGAAAAACTGGTGTGTACATCAAAAACAGAAGCTAAAACATACATGCTCAAACAGGATCCTGTATGTGTGAACAATACGTACACACTTTCACTTTTACTAGAGTTACCATTAACATACATCATTCTTATGGACACACTGAGTGTGGATGAGTAGGCAGCATTCCCAGTGGACCCCTGTTTCTCTTGACATGCTTCACTGACATCCATGCTATGACTGCTGACCCTGTGGGTCATTAGCGAAGCAGTGATTTTGGGTTAAAGGACTGACCCAGTGATGAGAGTATTAGTGGAACTCAGGGACCCTGGGCATAGCAGCAATGCAATGGTTGGAAAACTGGGTGTGCATGTGTTCTTGGTGGCCATTAGTTGTGGGGAACTGCATAAATCATAGAGAGTCCATGGTGGTCATTATGGAAATGTGTTCAGAGACTTGCCTGAGGGTGGATTAAGCACAAGAAGCTCTCTGTGCAGTAAGTAAAGAGGAGTCTTAGGCCTGGACCAATTCTCTGAACAAAGCAGCCACAGTTTCAGCTTACAGTGCGCTGATTAGGTACACATGCTCCTGCTGTAATTTCATTGCTGGGAATGTCTCATGGTGAAAACCTAATCAAGGCACTTTCCCCCTGAAGGGGATAGGTTTAGTCATGAGTCCAACCATCTCAAACAGATTTTAAAATTTCATGAAGGCAAATTGCTTGTCATTCTTCAGTGCAAACAAGCTGCTTAAAGGGCACTGACACTGGAGGTGGTGGTGCAGTTCCAATACCTCATTGATGATCTATACATTTCACACCTGAGGGATCTGGTAACCTGGCTGAACCTTCCTTTTAGTCAGTATAAAAACGTGAGAGTAATTCGAAATGATCTGTGTTTTGAAATGTATTGCTACTGTCATGTCATGTGAAAGAAGTTAAGTGGTCAAGTCTAAAAGGTGTTTGTCTCAAAAAATTACTCTGACTGATTAAAGCAAACAAGAACCAAATACTGAAAGACTGCAGCCAAAGTATGCTCACTGATCACTCAAAGAATATAGTAAAATAAATACAGACCACAGTGGTGCATTGTGTAAATCATTCACTTCTGCAGTCCTGTCAGTCAAGGACTATGAGGGAACCAGGGTCCTGGCCAGAAAAAATGCAGGACTGACCTTCTGGTGTTATTCTAATGATTACATATTAGAAATAGCCTATGCCCTGTGCCTGCAATTCTCTTACCGTGGATAGGATTTTGTTTGGGGGTGGGGTGAAGGTGTGAAATTGACTTTTCAATGGATGGAGGTAATCACTCATCCTGAGTGGCAGGTGTGCTTATGCATGGCATGTGCTATGCTGTGGCCTTGCCCTGTCTCTCGCAGATACACAAATGCTAAAAACACAAGCAGTCATGCTAAGATATCCTTCCACTATATAATGATGTTATGTTTGAGTGCATCACTACAGAGATAAAAAAGAATATGTTGTATTAAATATGAATTTGTTGGTGTTATGTCTTTTTATACTGCGTGGTTTTGTAATGGTGTGTGCATATATGGATGAATATTGATGTGGAGGTTTGTATTGTGCGTGCTTTTCCATGAGGCAGGCGAATATTTTTACTGCTTTCTATGTCAACAACAGCACACCTGTCACTGTCACACCTGTGTGCAGAGTGACTGCTTTGCCAATGGCCATAAGAAACTTTAAAATGCACATCAGGATTTTTTCAAAATATGCAATGTAATATACAGCAAGACAGAGAGAAAATGAATAGGAACTAATATACTGAGACATACTGAGAAACCTGATTCCAATAAATACATGTTTAGAAGAAAAATGGCCATATAAAGAAGACAAATTGCTCATTTCCTGATCCAAATCAGTTCTACCACTAGTGCTGTAAAAACAGGATATTAGCCGTACTGAGCCTTGTCATGGAATCATTGCAAATATTAAAGTTTCATTACAAGAGTGATCACATCGGGAGCACATGATATAAGCCGGAGTAATGCACTCATCCACTCCGGGTAAAGGCTTTTTATGAGCCAATCTTCAGCTGAACGATGTCTTTACCTCAACGGCCTTTATACGGTGTGAGCCAAGGTCCACACATTCCTATAACCTTTTCCCTTTGAATCTTACTGAGAAATAACCACAAATTGTACGTAGAATTGCGTTAAAAGTAATTTCTATCAACCTTGTTGCTGTACTTTGCTTTTCTGATCTGACAGCTATACTAAAATCAGTGGTCAAAGAACGTGATGAAAATACAGTATACTGTATTAAATACTGTAATGTAATTTACATATATAAAATGGATTCGGCCGGTTTTAGCGTCATCTGGTCTCATATAACGTTAATTCATAATTTAGTTCAGATCAGTTCATGATTCAAAGTTTCAGGCACTCGAGGGTTTATTTGAGAGATACTTTTGAGGGTTTGTTTGCTGACATGATGAGAAGGAAGCGTTATAGGTTTCGGTTGTGTTTTAAGTGCTACTTAGCTAGTCGACTAGATAGGCTCCCTAAATACCGCATGACTGATGATGGACTAGGGACACTACTAAGGGGTTAGTTATTCATTTTGAACATGGACTTATAAAGATGAGAGAGGTCTGTAATTTTCATCATAGGTACACTTCAACTATGAGAGACAAAAAGAGAAAAAAATCCAGGAAATCACACTGTAGGATTTTTAAAGAATTTAATTGTAAATCATGTTGGAAAATAAGTATTTGGTCACCCACAAACAAGCAAGATTGCTGGCTCTCACAGACATGCAAGTTGTTCTTTAAGAAGGTCTTCTGTCCTCCACTCGTTACCTGTATTAATGGCACCTGTTTGACCTCGTTATGTGTATAAAAGACACCTGTCCACAGCCTCAGACTCCAAACTCAACCATGGCCAAGACCAAAGAGCTGTTGAAGGACACCAGGAATAAAATTGTCAACCTGCACCAGGCTGGGAAGAGTGAATCTATAATAGGCAAGCAAGTTGGTGTGAATAAATCAACTGAGGGAGCAATTGTAAGACATACAAGACCATTGATAATCTCCCTCGATCTGGGGCTCCACGCAAGATATCATCCCGTGGGGTCAAAATGATCATGAGAACGGTGAGCAAAAATCCCAGAACTACATGGAGAAACCTGATGAATGACCTGCAGAGAACTGGGACCAAAGAGTAAAATAGTCTACCATCAGTAACACACTATGCCGAGAGAGACTCAGATCCTGCATTGCCAGGTCGTGTCCCCCTGCTTAAGCCAGTACATGGTCCCAGGCCGTCTGAAGTTTTTGCCAAAGCATATGGAATGATCAGAAGAGGATTGGGAGAATATCATTTGGTCAGATGAAACCAAATAGAACTTTTTGGTAAAAACTCAACTCGTCATGTTTGAATGCTGAATTGCATCACAAGAACACCATACCTACTGTGAAGCATGGGGGTGGAAACATCATGCTTTGTGGCTGTTTTTCTGCAAAGGGACAAGATGAATGATCCGTGTTAAGGGAAGAATGAACGAAGCCATGTATCGTGAAATTTTAAGCCAAAACCTCCTGCCATCAGTGAGAGCATTGAAGATGGAATGTGGCTGGGTCTTCCAGCATGACAATGATCCCAAACACGCTGCTTGGGCAACGAAGGAGTGGCTCCGTCAAAAGCATTTCAAGGTCCTGGAGTGGTCTAGCCAGTCTCCAGACCTCAGCTCCATAAAATATATTTGGAGGGAGTTGAAAGTCCGTGTTGCCCCAAAACATCATTGCTCTGGAGGAGATCTGCATAGAGGAATGGGCCGAAATACCAGCTACAGTGTGTGCAACCTGGTGAAGACTTACCAGTCAAGCAAGTCAAAGTTAATTTATATAGCGCTTTTTACAACACAAATGCATTGTCTCAAATCACTTTACAATCTAATTGATCAAGCCCTATTTGAGCAAGCCTGAGGCGGAGAGACAGTGGCAAGGAAAAACTCCCCAAACCTTATAGGAAGAAACCTTGGGAGGACCCAAGACTCAAATAGGGACCCATCCTCCTTGGGCAGCCTAGATGTTAAATACAATAATTGAAGAGTATATGTAAAGATAATACCCTATTTAAATTTAGAATAGAATAATTATATAGACTAAGATGATTTGAACTAATAAAAATAGAAAATAAGATCTATAACATATAAAGTTATGATTGAATGAGTTTGAATGAACATGTAGTCCAAGTGGAAGAGTCAATATAGTTTTGTGTGTCCCTGAGGTTATTACCCTCTGATGGGTACTGAGTAAAGCAGAAAACGTTTGACCTCTGTCATTGCCAACAAAGGTTATGTTACAAAGTATTCGAGATGAAATTTTGTTATTGACCAAATACTTATTTTCCACCATAATTTACAATTAAATTCTTTAAAAATCCTACAGTGTGATTTCCTGGATTTTTTCTTCTCATTTTGTCTCTCATAGTTGAAGTGTACCTTTGATGAAAATTACAGACCTCTCATAACTTTCTAAGTCAGAGAACTTGCACAATCAGTGGCTGACTAAATACTTTTTTGCCCCACTGTATCTATTTACTCCTGACAGTAGACAGTAGAGCACATCTATTTAAAAGCCCTTTAAAATACCATGATACAATTTTTTGGTTATACCGCCCAGCACTAGACTGAGTGTACACCACTTTTATCATTTGATCATTCTTCACTTTCTTATCCACTTGATCCTGGACAGGGTTGGGGGAGAGTCAGTGCCCAGCTGGCAGCATAGGGTGCAAGACAGGAACAACTGAAAGGACCCAGACCACTCCACCTAGGATTAAACCCAGGACCTTCTTGCTGTGAGGCGACAGTGCTACCCACTGTGACACCGTGCCGCCCCAAACCGAAACATAAAACGGGAGAAAAAGACAATTATAATTTAAAAAATGAAATTACTACAGCTGAATGTGGAAATAAAAGAAAACATGGAAGAAAAGGCAATCCACATTGATCTCTGCAATAAATCAACCTTGATTATGACAAGAGTGTTGCAGGTAATGCTTCCAGAAATCCCTGCTGACATGAATTTACAAGACAGACGTTTGTGTGACAATGATTCTACGTACGTCCCTTTCCTGGCCTCATTGCAAAGCAGTCATTAAATAGTTCAGCCAGTTCATTTTGCAAAATGCTGCCCGCTGATGTACAAAAGGTCATCTGAATATTCATTGGTTTTCTTTTCCAAACAAGAGCATATGTTAATGTGTATTTTCTATCCAAGGCTATGCAGTCCTCCAGAGATGACATATTTCCTGCCTAAGTGGAGGTCAGTTCTACATCAATTTTCAGTTTGAGAGTTGCAACATGGTCAGTTGTAGAGATATAAAGTGTTTGCCAGTTATAACATTTCTTCCAAAGATGTCCATATTTCCAATGGTGAAGAGTGACTACATCTCAATCATCTGCTCTGTATCACTAACTGCCACAATTTTTCTGAATTGCCCGCATACTGTAAGAAATATTCATTTTCTATGTGATATAATTGACACTCAGAGGTCAGCAAGTCCAGCTTTAATGTTTATATGTCTTACATACAAACACACGTATACCAAATCTCACACACTTCTTGTAACGCCTTGTAAATTCCTGTCAAATTGCAGGATATATCCAGAGAGAAAAGGAGTCAGCTGACCGTATAAATAATAATTCGCTGCCATAATTACAAAGCTGCTATCTTGTAAACACGTCAATGTATCCTTCACCTCCTTATAACAATCAGTTACTCTAGTCCTGAGGTATGCATAAAATTCTGATCTTCTCAACCACACTCCTGCACTTATCATTCCCTCCTTCTTTTCTTTCAGATGCCTAGTATCATGGCTCTGTCCATGCATGTCCATGGAAAATAACCCTACACTCTGTGCTTTCTTTCTCACTGTATGCTCGTCTCTATAATCTTGGGGCATCTATAATCTCACAGCTAGTGAGACATTTACAGGTTTCAGTAAATCAGAGGGGAATGGACTGATCTTCTCACCAATCACGAATACAGCCCTCTTGTTAACAGTAGGGACCAAGAACAAGCCACAGTAGAGGAATGTAATAAGTATGAAGTTAAAAGTAAAAAAAAAAACCTGTTGATGTTATATACATACTGTCAAACACCCACATGGTAAAATGCACCTGACAAGACCAAACATAGCTGAAATGTTGGCTCAATCATATACAGTGGTGTGAAAAAGTGTTTGCCCCCTTCCTGATTTCCTATTTTTTGCATTTTTGTCACACTTAAGTGTTTCGGAACATCAAACCGATTTAAAGCCCTGTGTGAAAAGTAATTACCCCCTAAACCTAATAACTGGTTGAGCCACCCTTAGCAGCAACAACTGCACCCAAGCGTTTGCAATAATTTGCAATGAGTCTTTTACAGCATTGTGAAGGAATTTTGGCCCACTCATCTGTGCAGAATCGTTGTAATTCAGCCACATTGGAGGGTTTTCGAGCACAAACTGCCACAGCATCTCAATAGGACTTTGACTAGGCCACTCCAAAGTCTTCATTTTGTTTATCTTCAGCTATTCAGAGCTGGACTTGCTGGTGAGTTTTGGATCATTGTCCTGCTGCAGAACCCAAGTTCGTTTCAGCTTGAGGTCACAAACAGATGGCCGGACATTCTCCTTCAGGATTTTTTGGTAGACAGCAGAATTCATAGTTCCATTTATCACAGCAAGTCTTCCAGGTCCTGAAGCAGCAAAACAGCCCCAGAGGATCACACTACCACCACCATATTTTACTGCTGCTATAATGTTCTTTTTCTGCAATGCTGTGTTACTTTTACGCCAGATGTAATGGGACACACACCTTCCAAAGAGTTCCAAACATTTGTCTCGTCAGTTCACAGAATGTTTTCCCAAAAGCCTTGAAAATCATCAAGATGTGTTCTGGAAAAATTGAGACGAGCTTTGATGTTATTTTTGCTCAGCAGTGATTTTCAACATGGAACTCTGCCATGCAGGCCATTTTTGCCCAGTGTCTTTCTTATGGTGGAAGCATGAACACTGACCTTAACTAAGGCAAATGAGGCCTGCAGTTATTTGGATGTTGTTGAGGGGTCTTGAATGAGTCCTCGCTGCGATCTTGGGGTTATTTTGGTCGGCCGGCCACTCTTGGGAAGATTCACCACTGTTGCATATCTTCACCATTTGTGGATAATGGGTCTCACTGGGGTTTGCTGGAGTCCCAAAGCTTTAGAATTGGCTTCATAACCCTTTCCAGACTGATAGATCTCAGTTATTTTCTTTCTCAATTGTTCCTGAATTTCTTTGGATCTCGACATGATGTGCAGCTTTTAAGGATCTTTGTCAGGCAGGTCCCATTTAAGTGATGTCCTGATTGAGAACAGGTGTGGTAATAATCAGGCCTGGGTGTGGCTAGAGACAGTGAACTCAGGTGTGATAAATCATAGTTAAGTTATGTTTTAACAAGGGGGGCAAATCACTTTTGCACATAGGGCCATGTAGGTTTCGATTTTTTTCTCCCATAATAATAAACACCTTCATTTAAAAACTGCATTTTTGTTTACTTTTGTTGTCTTTGACTAATATTTAAATTGGTTTGATGTTCCGAAACACAAACATGCAAAAAAATAGGAAATCAGAAAGGGGGCAAACACTTTTTCACACCACTGTACATATCTACATTAACAAATGTTATATGAAAAATAAATCAGAAAACAAACCAACCAAAAAGTGACAAGTAAAGTGTACAATACAATCAACAGAGATACTAGACCTACATTACCTGAAGGTTTTTCAGTGTGAATAAGAATAAGAAGTGTGAGAAATAACAAACAAGGGGGGAAAACTATTAACATTAACTAGTTTAATATAACTTACTTTGATTGGCTTAGGAAGTGCACCATTACTGCACCATTAACATTAAAAAATAGTGAATAATATGTCAATGGTTGTCATTTGACATAACCTGTAGTACACAGAAAGGGCCTTCCAAGCATTTATGGGTTTGGAAACATCTGGCGCTGAAAGTATCCAGGGTTATCAATATGTGGGAAATACTTTTTACTCAATACTTCCACATGTTTTTCTGTATTGACTATTTGCAACAGAGAGCGTATGTAATGTGCACAGCTCACAATAATCTCATACTGCACGAAATTATATTATTTTACATGCTCTACATCATTTCAATTCAAGATAAGCCATTAAATATAATATAACTGCTGTTTTTTGTTTTCACAAAAAAAAAGGGCACCCTCCACCCACCAGTGCACCATTTCCACGGCTTTATCCCTGATGCTATTCATAATCATACTTACCTTGTCAAATGTTTTGACTAGTCCAAATACATTACACCAGTGTCTACCAAATGCAATATAATAGTCTCTTCAAAATACAGTTTAGCACCTCAAAAATACCCTGAATATTCTAAGTTATATTCAGCTCAGAAACTTGCACTTGCTGATGCTCACACTTGCATTGTTTTTACCTCTGAGCCTGTAAGATCGTTTATAAATTGCTCTGGATAAGATCATCTGTTAAATGAATAAACGCAAGTGTAATACCAGTGTGCCATATGGATTTGCTCATGATTTACAGATTGCATCACCTTCGCTCAAACATCACACATAGACCTCAATTTTCACTTAGGCTGATATTTATTCCACATAAATATACTCCAGGAATAAATATATTCTATTAACAGTTGTAGGTTGTAGACAAACATGTTCAATTTCAACAGTGAAACATCAGATGTTTTTAAACTCTCAAGTAAAAACCTGACTGACATTAACAGTAGACAAATCACTATGGTCATATAAATAACATCCCTTGAGGGGTGCGAGGAGGGACAAACCATAAACCAGCAACAAGGTGTTAGAGCTCATGTCTTATGGATGCCTGACAGCAAACAAACCAGAGATCTCGTCAGAGACAAAATCTCATCTGGTCTGGACGGACAGAAAAGCTAGTGTGGTATAGTCAGTAATGTAAAATGCTGGTTACGGATTAATGTGTCACAATACACAGCACAGTCAGTCAGAGTGCTCAAAATGCTAACCCCTGTCCACTGTCAAAAGCACCTACAATGGGTACACGAGTGTCAGACCTGAACTTGGGGTCAATGGAAGAAAGTTGTCTGGTCTGATGAATCCTGTTTTATTTTCCATCACATGGGTGGCTGGGTATGTGTGCACCATTTACTTGGGGAAGTGATGTCACCGTTCAAGTGGACATCAATTTAACCTATAAAACCTACCTAAACATAGACCAGGTAGCACTTAAAATCCTTTAACTTTCTCAAAAATCGACAGTGAGCCTTAAAATGCGGTGCGTCTAATGTATGAATTAATTATGGTTGTGCTTCCTGACCTAGAACCGATTGTAGATGGTACACGGCGCTCATAAATCTGTCAAAATGTTTTAGCACGGCCTTGGTAAATTACGAAGCTTACGGCCACCGTAGAGCGCAGCATAGCGGAGTAATACGGTATGTGCTTCAGCATTAGGGTACGTGCATTCATTCATTCATTTTCGAAGCGGATTTCAAACTCAACGCTATCAGTCACGCAGTACAACATGGACATAGAGCAGCTGTGAGAGAATTCAACATTAACGAATCAATGATACGGAAGTGGAGGAAGCAAGAAGACGCCCTGCAGCAGGTAAAGAAGACCAAACTGAGTTTCCGAGGGAACTTAAGAGTTTTGTTTCATTTCATGCGCCTTATAACCCAGTGCGCTTCATGTATGAAAATATACCCGATAGCAGTCGATCATTGATATCGCGCCTTATAATCCGGTGCACTTTATAGCCCGAAAAATACGGTATATGGTTAGATAACTGTTCGTTTTAAAAAATTTAAATTCCGTCTACAACTAAGCATTCCTCCTGGGCAGTTTCAAACAAAAAGAAATTTGGGGCTGCACTCCAATAATTTAGTACTCAAACCCCAATAATTAACACTGTTGATGCCACAGGTACATAGTATGCATTAAGAGGTAGCCTCACTCTTAAGCACTTAAGCTACAAATACAGTTCATGTTTCTTTAATGTAACTATTTAATGCACTATCATTGTATACTATAATTGTTACTTTTATTGACTAAATGTACTACTTATTTCATTTATTCATCATTCACTTTCTTCCGCTTAATCCTTGACAGGGTCCCAGGAGGCAGGGTGCCAATCCATCGTAAGGCTCACATACTCATACACACACACTGACACTACAGCATGACTTTGGACTGTGAGAGGAAACCAGAGTGCCCAGAGTAAACTCACATGGAATCGCTGTAAGGCAACAATGCTACCCCTCGTGCTACTGTGCTGCATTTGTAATGTTTCTACTTTTAACGTTTCATATAATTACATTACAAAGTAATTGATAAACAAACCAGTGACAGCTCAGAGATATGGTACTGGACTTACTGATTAGTGGGTTGAGGATTCAACTCCCATCACTGCTAAGCTGGCAGTGACAGTACCTACACCTACACAATTGTCTGTATAAATGTGTCTGCCAAATACTGTAAAAAAAACTAATTATAAATAAGATATACAGACATGGCTCTAAGATCTAAAAGAAGAGATCAAAAAATGACAAAGCACTTTGTATTAAAAATGGATATGATGAGCACTGAATGATCCATAACCTCACAATGAAAGACAGAGTTCATGTAGGAACAAACGCTTTCAAAATCATTTCTTATTTTTCTATTCCTCCTAACAGAGGAATCTCCAGACATGTGCATTCTATGAGAATGATGTAAAGATTTATGGAATGAAATCCCAGTCATTCCAATAATCTACCTGTAGTTGGCATGGAATTAAATGCAGTGAAATGGTCCATAAACTGTCAAATCTGCAGTCCGAGTCAAAGTCCAGGACATTGTTCTGAGAAAGATCGTGAGAGAGAATCCCTCCATTTCCCCCAATCCCTTTGGAAATGGCATTTTTGCCTCCAGCTGTGAGTAATTTAGCCAGTGTCTGATTATCTTCTGGATGCATGCTCTTTGTAATGGACCATTCCTGTAGCTCCCATTCCTTCTAAAATATTCACACACCTGGGGTGCTTTTACACTTCTTATGACCTCTGGAGGTCACACATTTCACTCAAGGTTATTGCATTTCACAAGACAGCATCTCTCTACTTGATTTTTTCATGGCAGACCAGCGGTGGGTCTTCAGTCTATCCCCCACAAAGCTTCAGTCTCATTACTCCCGCCTGAGTAAGCTCACCAAGAACCTGAGGATTGATACAGAGTGGTTCTACTTCAGGGTTGTCAGTCCTGAAGGGCCACATTACTGCAGAGTTTAGCATTCTCCCTCATTTAACACAAATAACACTATCCATCAAGCTTATATTATGATCTGCAAAAAATGAGAAAACACGAATTCACAAAACAAATCATTTAAACTGAACACTTCTTACAACCTAACTGCTCTTGTGAGAATAAGGAGCAGAAAAAAGTATTTGTGACAAAAGCATGTCAAATTTACAAAATGCTATTCATTAATTCTATTTATTCATTTTTAACAACTGCCTAAAATGTGGTCAAGGTTGCAGTGGATTGAGATTGTCTCTTGACCCAAAATAGGAATATTCTATAAAATGATAAATCAGCTATTTGATGTAGTTTAACTTCTTTATTTGAGTAAAAGTACATATACTGCTACCCACAGTTTCACATGCCAGTGGGTAGTGTATGTCATCTTGCCCGGGATGTCAACCATCACTTTTTCTGGCATAGGCATTCAGTGTATACTTATATATGCAGAGCTGGCACTTGAATGTAAAAGTGTAAAAAAAAAATAATAATAATAAATAAGGCTCACACACAGAGACATGCACAGAACCAATTAGCATGGTGGCATTTACCAACAAACACATTAACCTGAGCCTATCTGGTATTACAGGTGCTAAATAAACAAACACTTTCTTCATGCCAATGGCAGAGTGGGTTGTTCAGTTTCGTTATTGTTATTTTTATGCTTCTATTCAAATTATCTGCATTTTTTGTAATTCAGTTAAAAATTACTTGACAAATATTCTGATAATTATTTTCTGTTTGGTTTGCTCACTATTATCGCTAGGCAAGTGTGTGTATGCTGTCTCAAAATATAATGGCTTAGATTCATTAGTGGGAGCATCATTGATTGGCCTATCTTTTATTCAATTAACATGTTTTCTCAACAAATACTTATGCAGTAATAAACTGTGTATCGGTGCATCAGGGTCCTCAGTAACTCCCAGCATGCATAGTTGTTATATGTGTTACTTTAGTGTTTCTGTTACTTTATTCTTGCTTTATAGTTTTATGGGTTCTAGACCTTTGATTAGTGGCAGTAGAAAGCTGCATCCAAATTCAGGGGCTGCATCCTTCGAAGTATGTGATCTCAGCAGTCTATGAAGGTGTGCCATTCGAAGGGTGCACAGACTGCTGCGAAGGCTGAACCGAAATGAGACAGTTTGCTCTGTGGTGGATTTCCAGTTTGCGTCACAACATGCAGTGAACCTCGGGATATGTTAGGTCCTTCGTTACCATGGAAAAGAAGAGCACATTTCTTTGCCGCATATGATGGAGGCTTCGAAATAGGACAGCCTATTCGAGCCCCTATGACACAATTTGTCTTCAAATGCAGCCTCTAGAGGATGAAGCCCCTGAAATTAGAAGCTGCTAATACAGTGGTGCTTGAAAAATTGTGAACCCTTTAGAATTTTCAATATTTCTGCGTAAATATAAACTAAAACAGATTTTCACACAAGTCCTAAAAGTAGATAAAGAGAACCCAGTTAAACAAATGAGACAAAAATATTATATTTGGTCATTTATTTATTGAGGAAAATTATCCAATATTACAAATTAGTGAGTTGCAAAAGTATGTGAACCTCTAGGATTAGCAGTTCATTTGAAGGTGAGTTAGACTCAGGTATTTTCAATCAATAGGATGACAATCAGGTGTGAGTGGGCAACCTGCTTTATTAAAAGAACAGGGATCTATCAAAGTCTGCTCTTCACAACATGTTTGTGGAAGTGTATCATGGCACGAACAAAGGAGATTTCTGAGAGGACCTCAGAAAAAGAAAACCATCTATAAAGAAATTGGACTCCACCAATCCACAGTCAGACAGATTGTGTCCAAATGGAGAAAATTCAAGACCATTTTTCGACGAATTCACAAAGGGTAACGTCTAAGCAACTGAAGGCCCCTCTCAGATTGACTAATGTTAATGAGTCCAGCATCAGAAGAACACTGAACAACAATGGTGTGCATGGCAGGGTTGCAAGGAGAAAGACATTGCTTTCCAAAAAGAACATTGCTGCTCATCTGTAGTTTGCTAAAGATCATGTGGACAAGTCAGAAGGCTACTGGAAGAATGTTTGGTGGAAGTATGAGAACAAAGTAGAACTTTTTGGATTAAAAATAAAGCCTTTCATGCGCCTTATAACCCAGTGCGCTTCATGTATGAAAATATACCCGGTAGCAGTCGATCATTGATATTGCGTCTTATAATCCGGTGAGCTTTATAGCCCGAAAAATACGGTAAATGTTTTAAATGCTACATTATATAGAAAAGCATTGTTAGTAGTGTTATTATAGAAAGAAGATAAACCTGTTGATGATGCGGTGTGGAACCACAAAGTTACAAACCAGAATTCTGAGAGGGGAAACACCTTTACAACTCCCCTGTATTTAATTATACATCTTACATAACTGGAAATTGTCTGCAGAGCTTTACTACTATATACACTCACTGGGCCTCATTCATGAAACGCAAGCCGAATTAATTTGCACGTAAATTGTTCGTAAAGCACTTTTTACTTAAATGACCGCATTCGTAAAAATGCTCATAGCTCCAAAATTTTAGTAATTAATAACAACACCAAAAGTTTCATTAGACATGACTGTACTTCAATTCGAGTATGTACAAAAGAATTATATATGTAAAAACCTAAATAAATAAAAAGGAAAAGTAAACAAAATTACGCTCAGCAAGCACTCTGTTTCCTAATACAGTCTGTTATTCAGAGAAACTTTGACGTTTCTGCGTGGAATTGTGTGAAACGGTATGCTATTATGCATATGTGCAAAATAGGTTAATAAATACACATCAGTATTATGTGTAATGTCTATGAGGGGGACTGAGGCTGTAAGTGGGAAATCCGGGTGTTTATGATGAGATCAACTGCAGCCGGGAAGAAACTGTTTTTATGTTTTATCGTGTCAGTCAGGGTAGATCTTAATCTCTTGCCTAAAGCAAGTTAAATTACAGTAGTAACTTAAAGGACAGCCTAATATTACTTAGTAATTCTGTCCATTCTGTTTTCGTCATTGTTCTCAGGACACGGAAATGTAAGAGACGCTAAACAGAAAATACTGAATTTGAATTACATTCTTAATTGAAATAAGTTAATTAATTGTTTATTTTTTAAGCAAAGTGCCTAGGAAATGAAGTGACTACTTTAAAAATACACAAAAGGCACTTTGCCAGCAGCAAGATTACCAAGCAAATTGCCATTGTTTTGCTTCTATTATGTAAATAATGCTGTTAGATCTTAAATATTGTTTCTGCCACCTCTCTTTGTTCGACTGGATTTGTCCATTGCGTACTACAGAGTGTTTCTATAGAAAATGACTCTTAAGAACCTAACAAGAACTACTGTTTTGAGGGATCACTGGCTAAGCTACAGGATGCAAGAAGCAAAGAAGAGGTCTGAGAACTGCAAGTCTAGTTGTGGACATAGTACAGAAGACCTGTTCTTAAGTAAAAGTACAGACGCTGCTAATACTGCTAATAAATGTACATAAGCAGTAAAAGTACTGTCATATAGTATGATCATGAATTTAGAACAGTACCTTTTGTTTCACTGTTCCTCCTAAGATAGCCTTTCTTAAGGGAGTAAAGTTATCATGAATAGTAAACAATTTCCATAGTAGTATGAAAAGCCAAAATAGCATAACAGCAGGCAAAGTTTTGATTGCCAAATGTGTGGGTAGTGTCACTAAATGTCATGGCTTTATAGCTGCTAGCAGGAGCATCCTTGGCTGGAAAATCCATAGTTCCATATGTTTTCTCAACAAATATTATAATATTATATATAAATATTATAATCAATAATGCTTCAATTTTAACCCACTTTAAACCTTATTTCTATTTTTGTTGTTACTACATTAACTTTTGTCAGTGGCTTCTCTGTTCAAAATGCTATGCAGAGGTAGATAACGACATACACATGGCGGTTCTATCATCACTTCACTACAATATTCTACGATAATCTACAATATCATTCTTTTGTTCTCTTCTCAAAAGTAACAACAGATGTTTTACAATTTTAGTGGAGCCAAAAGTAAAACTTTTTACTTCGAAATGTCGTGGAATGAAAATAAAAAGTATGAAATAACGAAAACACTCAAGCAAAAATCCTTTAAAATGGTACTTAAATACAGTACTTGAGTAAATGTACCGTTACTGTTCATCACTGAATAGGTCTTAAAGACCAAGTTACATTTGTCACATCCAAGCAATATGCTTTGAAGTTGAAGACACACTCATATATAGTATTTGAAATCAGTGCTTCTGGTAAAAGCAATTGCACAGACAGTATTCCTGTGGTCAAGAGTGCCATATTTTCCAGCTTATGGGTCATAGCTGCTGTTAACAATAATTATTGCTTTCTCCTCCACTTCTATCATTGTGACAGCAGGAAACTGTGTGTTTGCTTTCGAATGACCAAACTCCTGTCTCAATGGCTAACTGTTCCAATAGTAAGAAATCACATGTACCAAAGGGATATGGACCAGCACAAACACATACAGGTCCCAACAATACTGTAAAGCTTAATCACAGTCATAAGCCTGACGATTGTCAAATAACAGCAAAGATCCTTGGGACTGAGGCCTTGTCTAGTATAATATATACACTCACTGATCAGCCATAACATTAAAAACGCAAGATTGTTTCTACATACATTGTCTATTTTATCAGCTCCATTTACCACATAGGTGCACTTTGTAGTTTCTACAATTGTAGACTGTAGCTTATCTGCTACGCTGCATACTTTGTTAGTTCCCACTTTTACCCTGTTCTTCAATGGTCATGGCCTCCACAGGAACACCATAGAGCATCTATTATTTGGGTGGTGGATCATTCTTAGCACTGCAGTGACACTGGGTGTGTTTAGCTTGTACGAGTGGATCGGACACAACAGTGCTGGTGGAATTTTTAAATGCTTCAGTGTTACTGCTGGATTGAAAATATCCAACGAAAAATATCCAGTCAATGGTGTTGTGCGAGTGAACAGTAATTAGGGGTTAGAGAATGACTAACATTAACTGTAAAGCAACAGATGAGCCACCATCTCTGACTTTACAAGGGTGGACAGTAAGTGTGAATAGTGTTTAAAAACAGCTACAGGCAATGTTCACATCAACTATCTGAACAGGGGAAAATGTGATCTCAGATGTGATCCCAAGATTCATACACAACAGTCTCTATAATTTAATCAGAATGATGCAATAAACAAACAAAAAAACATTCAGTGAGCATCTAGTGGACAGAAACACGTTGTTGGTTAGAGAAGTCAACAGAAAATGGTCAGACTGGTTCGAGCTGACAGAAACGGTAAAGTAACTCAGATAATCACTCTGTAAATATGCAGTGAGCAGAAGTCAGGTTAAGTTTATTTATGGATAAAAGGTGAAGGGGAGACAGGATGCGAAGTCAAGAGGTGTGGGGAACAGGGAGATTCAAAGAACAATAAGGCAGACGAGAGGGTGTGAGACAGTGAATACAGTAATTTCTCTCAAGCGCTTTTTACAATGGAGCATTGTCTTAAAGCAACTTTACAATTTTAGATTATCTCCTAATATCTACGTCCAATCCCAAACTGAGAAAGCCTAGGGCGACAGTGGAAAGAAAAAAACATCTCAACAAACAACACTGTTGACTGTGGACCAGAAGCTGCCACTGTTGGGACCTTAACCAATAGTCGCTTGTATTTTAAGACCGTATCAGTTATACAATTCTGTATAAAGCTTTCTGCTAAATGATTAAATGTAATTGTAAAACAATACGTCAACCCTTGAGGCAGATGGGCCACAAGGAGGTCTTACCCAGTAGTAGTAGTAGTACAGTGTACCTAAAAAGTGCTATATACATTTACAGCATTTAGCAGACGCCCTTATCCAGAGTGACTTACAATTGATACAGTCTTACAATTCAAACAATTGTGGGTTAAGGATCTTGCTCAAGGACCCAACAATGGCAGCTTGGCAGATGTGGGATTTGAACCCTGGACCTTCTGGTCCAGAGTCCAGTACCTTACCCGCTAGGTCACCACAGTCCCACCACAGTATATATATTCCCACCATATATATACACACCACAGTATATATATTAATATATAGGCATTTGTTCCAGAGATTTTTTGTATTTTTGGTTCACACTATAGGCAGAAACACGGAGTGACCCTAAAGAGACAAAAAAAAACTCGACTTAAAATTGCATTGTACTTCCTCTGTCACATGTAGGCTCAGTAAAACCTGGACTTCACTGTTGGTCCATTTGTCTGTTTTTTTTTTTTTTTTTTTTTTTTTTACATTTTAAGCACCAAGATCTGCTGTTTATACAGCTACGGAGTACAAGTATATTTAAAAATGGCAGTTGAGCGTTACACAGGCACTTCGGTCTGGACCAATCACTATAAACTTGCATCACTACGTCTGGACAATAAACTGCAACTTACATTGTTCAGGGTTCTGATGGACTGAGAAAAGACCCTGCCTTGAAGTAGGGGCTATTCCCAATTCCTCCAATGCGAAAGTGCCTTATATGTTGAGTTTGCTGTCATTTGTTGCCAAAAGCTCACTCCCACCTGCCAGCCACAACGTCCAAATTGTTTTGGGCTCGTGAGCCATGAGATTAAAAAACAAGAAGAAATGTTATATATAATGTGCTGCAGTCTGTTGCCATGTTTAATATCAGTTCTAGTTCAATGTTAATCCACAGAAAGGAGTCTGACTACATCCCACGAGGGTATTATTTTACTAAATAGTAGTTTCAAGTTTATTGCAATTGTGTTAGACAAAACAAAATTATGTCATTAACATCCCTAGTCAATGTCACTGAAAAACACATACATAACAACAAAATATGAGACAAGGTATAAGGTGCTTCAACAAATACAAGTTGTATGTTATATTGCACTTTGAGTACTGCACACAAGGGAGTTATTACTCATATCCCCAAGTAGTTTGAGTTCTTATTGTAAATTTAATCATGGTGTTGTTAGACAGTGCCCATGTTTGAGCTCAGGTTGGAAGTGAAATGGTTCTTGTGAAGTAGCTGTTTTTGAACCTGGTTGAGAAGGTGTGAATGATTATCACACCTTCCAGATGGTAGGAGGTAGAACAAGTTATTGCTGGGGTGGTTCAAGTTCTTAATTATTTTGGCCACTCTCTTTAGACAGCACTATCTATATATGTTATCTGTGGCTGGTAGTTCTGTTCCCATTATGCATTGTGCTGTTTTGATTACTCACTGCAGAGCCTTCTTATCATCACTGGTACAGTTGGAGTACTATAACCCCTAAAGTAGTAAGTCATAAGGCTTTCTGTAGCATACCTGCAGAAAGTAATTGCCAATTTCTTCGGCAGACTGACTCTTCTAGCCTCCTTAAGTAGTAAAGGCATTTCATACTACAGAGAAGGTGTTTGTGCACAAGGAGAGGATTTCAGTGATGTCAAAGCCTCACAATTTAAAGCTAGATACTCCGTACTGGCTTAGTTTTTATTTGTAGAGGTTTGTGGTTCTTATGTTTTTCTGAAGTCAGTTATGATTTATTTTGTCTTTGTAAGTTGAATGCTAGACTGTTCATGTCACTCCATCCCACCAGGTCACATCTCTTCCCTGTAGGCAGACTCATGACCAAAGACTGTTGTTTTGTCTGCGTATTTGATTATTCTGTTGGAAGTGTTAATGGTTAGACTGTCATAAAATGAAGATGGTGTAGACGAGGAGGCTGAGGACAGGTGCTTGTTGGTGTTAAGTGTCTGAGTGGAGGAGGAGAAGTGCTTCCTATTTTGGCTGTTTGAGAGCAGTTGTTCAGGAAGAGTATTATCAAGTTACAGATTTATGTATTTAGACCAAGGTAAATACATCGAAGGAGTTTGTGGATTAACTTGCTGGAGATGATTTTGTTAAATGCTGAACCACATCAAACCACTTGGCACAAATGGCATAACCCTGACTCAAGCACCTATAGGTTTCCAATAAGTATGTGTACCTATCATCTTATTTTAGTGTTGACAGGAAGCGTGGGCCTGTATCAGTACGGATTTGGACCAGATGATGTGCAATGAAATCATGACATGCATATTGACCCTACAAGTCATAATCTATAGTTCACAAATTATTTATAATAAAATAGTTACTTAATATTGGATTAAATGTGTTAAATATATATACACTGCTCAAAAAAATAAAGGGAACACTCAAATAACACATCCTAGATCTGAATGAATGAAATATTCTCATTTGAATACTTTGTTCTGTACAAAGTTGAATGTGCTGACAACAAAATCACACAAAAATCATCAATGGAAATCAAATGTATTAACCAATGGAGGCCTGGTTTTGGAGTCACACACAAAATTAAAGTGGAAAAGCACACTACAGGCTGATCCAACTTTGATGTAATGTCCTTAAAACAAGTCAAAATGAGGCTCAGTATTGTGTGTGACTTCCACGTGCCTACAACGCCTGGGCATGCTCCTGATGAGGTGGCAGATGGTCTCCTGAGGGATCTCCTCCCAGACCTGGACTAAAGCATCCACCAACTCCTAGACAGTCTGTGGTGCAATGTGATGTTGGTGGATGGAGCGAGACATGATGTTCCAGATGTGCTCAATCGGATTCAGGTCTGGGGAATGGGCGGGCCAGTCCATAGCTGCAATGCCTTCATCTTGCAGGAACTGCTGAAACACTCTAGCCACATGAGGTCTAGCATTGTCCTGCATTAGGAGGAACCCAGGGCCAACCACACCAGCATATGGTCTCACAAGGGTCTTAGAATCTCATCTCCGGTACCTAATGGCAGTCAGGGTCTAGTCACATGTGCCCCTTCCCAAAGAAATGCCACCCCATACCATTACTGACCCACTGCCAAACCGGTCATGCTGAAGGATGTTGCAGGTAGCAGATCGCTCTACACGGCGTCTCCAGACTCTGCCACGTCTGTCACATGTGCTCAGTGTGAACCTGCTTTCATCTGTGAAGAGCACAAGGCACCAGTGGCGAATTTGCCAATCCTGGTGTTCTCTGGCAAATGTCAAGCGTTCTGCACGGTGTTGGGCTGTGAGCACAACCCCAATCTGTGGATGTCGGGCCCTTATACCATCCTCATGGAGTTGGTTTCTAACCGTTTGTGCAGACACATGCACATTTGCGCCCTGCTGGAGGTCATTTTACAGGGCTCTGGCAGTGCTCCTCCAGTTCCTCCTTGCACAAAGGCAGAGGTAGCAGTCTTGCTGCTGGGTTGTTGCCCTCCTACGGCCTCCTCCACGTCTCCTGGTGTACTGGCCTGTCTCCTGGTAGCGCCTCCAGCCTCTGGACACTACGCTAACAGACACAGCAAACCTTCTTGCCACAGCTCGCATTGATGTGCCATCATGGATGAGCTGCACTACCTGAGCCACTTGTGTGGGTTGTAGAGTCCGTCTCATGCTACCACGAGTGTGAAAGCACCACCAACATTCAAAAGTGACCAAAACATCAGCCAGAAAAAGCATAGGTACTGAGAAGTGGTCTGTGGTCCCCACCCTGCAGAACCACTCCTTATTGAGTGAGTGTGTCTTGCTAATTGCCAATAATTTCCACCTGTTGTCTATTCCATTTGCACAACAGCAAGTAAAATTGAATGTCAATCAGTGTTGCTTCCTAAGTGGACAGTTTGATTTCACAGAAGTTTGATTTACTTGGAGTTATATTGTGTTGTTTAAGTGTTACCTTTATCTTTATGAGCAGTGTATTTAAATTGCATGTTTTCAATGCCCAACAACACAAGAAAAATGGTTCTCTATATAGCTATCTATATAGTTACTTTTATTGAATCTAGGAGAATCTGTGAAGGCTCATAAACAGTCTCAATTGCAAGTTCCATATATCTCACAGCTAGTAAAATGTGTTATTTCACTGTTGGAGTTCCTTTATTATATTCTCTGTTGTACTTTTAACATTAAATAAACCTGTCAAAAGTGCAATAGCATTATGACATTCATGGCTCTCGTATCCATAGCACAAAGTGCTTGAAAATTTTGTCCCAAACTGCTTAAACTATACTGAATAATATGCACAGCCAGCTTCAGAACTATTGGCAATTTTTTTCTTTATGTAAAAATGTATTTGTAGCTTATTTAGCTTAATCTCACACTACCATTTATCCAATTTTTTTCATACTCCTTGTTAAACATGGTTTAACCAAACCACTCCTGTAAATGTTGCATGTTGAATCATGTTCACATTTATATAGTTACTGAATGTTTTAAAAATCTTCAGGTGGTAATTCAACTGTCTGCTGCCCCATGCACAGTGAGGAACACTGTAATATTTTGGGGTCACCAAGTCACCACCACCACCATGTCAATATATTATAGGAAACGTGTGCCTAAAGATGCCTGGAGATTTATGTATGCTACTTAGACTGGAAAAAAGGATTTATAAAAATGTGACAGATTTTTGGCAACAAACACTCAAATATAGGTTTGGTGTAAAACCAAGGATGGTTATACAGAAAACAATCTAATCCCCAGGATCCATAAAAAAAACTCTGCAATTTACCTTCAAGGTTTGCTACTCATGAAAATGGGTATAATCCACCAATGAGATGTTACCGTTAAGGAGTTCAGGGCTACAATAAATACAATTTCACTCTTTCACACAACGCACCTTTGAAGAACCCACTCATGATTTGTATAAAAAAAGAAATATGTTAAAACTCATCTAAAAGTAAAGAACACTTCATGACTGAAGTAAGGTACTGAACCTTTGAAAAGTTTAAAAGTAAACTGACCTAGACAAAAGCAGCCCAATTTAGCAAGAAATGAAGGAATACAACATATCATTAAAATGACAACAAACCTGTTTGTACAAATCATACACAGCTCTGGCGTGCATGGTTATTATCTTAATCTAAAACCTGCAACTAGTGACTGGCTTCATTGTGTGTTAATAAAGTTGCCTATATTATTATTACAAGATTAATGCTTTCAAGCAGTGTGCGAAAGAAAAGATCACCTCACAGGTGCTGGGACATCTCAATAGAGCTGAGTGATATGATTGTACATAATTATTATGTACAGTAATATTTTCCTGAATTACACTGTTCTTGAATTCCTGATTTTTGGACATGATGTAAACTACTTTTTTAATTGTATAAATATAAATTAGTTTGTCATCATTATCACACAACATGTCAGACATATGTTTCACATCACTTTGGACAAATCAAGGTGATAAAAAATAGCACAATGCTTTCATAATTCAGTGCTATTATTTATAATAATATGGAGTCATGCTGATGTGATTTTGTTCTGCACTGGACTATAACAAATCTAAATGTCGCATGCGATCAGATGTGCCGCACCCTTATTATTTGGAGTCTTCCACAAGTATTTAAATGTCAGCTCTGCATAAACACTATCCAATTATCATTGTCAAGAGACTCCCACTCCAAAGACATTTGTCCTCTGTGGGGAACTGATGGTCAATATTCTACCACTGCCATCAACGTCACCGTAAGATGTGACAGACTGAGTGACTGACCTACACACACGCACACACACACACACACACACACACACACGCACACACACACACGCGCGCGCGCGCGCGCACACACACACACACACCAAAAGAGGGACAAACTCCACACTAATACACGTTATTGGATGTAATTTTACACTGTCACAATTTATTGAGGACAATAATCCAATATTACATACAGTGGGGCAAAAAAGTATTTAGTCAGCCACTAATTGTGCAAGTTCTTCTACTTAGAAAGATGAGAGAGGTCTGTAATTTCCATCATAGGTACACTTCAACTATGAGAGACAAACTGAGAAATAAAAATCCAGGAAATGACATTGTAGGATTTTGAAAAAATTTAACTATAAATTATGGTGGAAAATAAGTACAGGTAGTCCTCGGGTTACGACGGTCTCGAGTTACGACGTTTCGTAGTTACGACGTTTCGTAGTTACGACGCATCTCCCATAAGCCTCGTTTCGGCTTAAGTGGTTATGCGTCGTAAAACGTCGTGACTTCGTGTTTGTGTTGACGGCAGAGGAATACACTACCGTCGGTTACGCGGCTCGGGACTGAGGCGGCGGTGCATCACCCCAGTGGCTTCTTAACTTTTTGCCCTTCATTATGGCTCCCAAACATAAGGCAGACTCTTCTGATGGCAGTGCATCGAAGAAGAGGAAGGCCATCACCATGGAAGTGAAATTAGATATCATTAAGCGATACGGTAAGGCAGAAACACCGACAAACATTGGCCGGGCGCTCGGACTTAGTCGTACGACGGTCGCTACCATTATCAAGGATAAAGCTCGCATCCTTGAACACGTGAAAGGATCTGCTCCTATGCAATCGAAAGTGATAACTAGGCAGCGTCGTGGTCTTATTATTGAGATGGAAAAATAAATGTATTTTGTGTGTTTTTTTTATAATTATGTAGGGTACTGTGTTAGAATAGGTGTTAGGATAGCATAAGTGCTTACAGTATGTTATTTATGATGTTATTTATGTACCGTATGTACGTGTGTTCCGACTTACACCGAAAATCGGTTTACGACGCCCCCTAGGGACGAATCTGCGTCATACGTCAATGACTACCTGTATTTGGTCAATAACAAAAGTTCAACTCAATACTTTGTAACATAACCTTTGTTGGCAATGACAGACTTCAAACGTTTCCTGTAAATCTTCACCAGGTTGGCACACACTGTAGCTGGTATTTTGGCCCATTCCTCCATGAAGTTCTCCTCTACAGCAGTGATGTTTTGGGGCTGTCGCTGGGCAACACGGACTTTCAACTCCCTCCACAAATTGTCTATGGGGATGAGGTCTGGGGACTGGCTAGGCCACTTCAGGACCTTGAAATGCTTTTTACGCAGCCACTTCTATGTTGCCCGAGTGGTGTGTTTAGGATCATTGTCATGCTGGATGACCCAGTCACTGATGGATGGAGGTTTGGCAGAAAAACACCCCCAAAGCATGATGTTTCCACCCCCATGCTTCACAGTAGGTATAGTGTTCTTGAGATGCAACTCAGCATTCTTCTTCCTCCAAACACAACCAGTTGAGTTTTTACCAAAAAGTTCTATTTTGGTTTCATCTGACCACATGACAGGGGTGAGGTGGAGCGGCTGCTAGTGTGGTGCAGGGAGAACAATCTGCTCCTCAACATCTCAAAGACAAAAGAGCTGGTAATAGACTTCAGGAGGAACAAGACGGGCATTACACCACTGACCATCAGGGGAATCTGCGTGGAGAGGGTGGCTGACTTTCGTTTCCTGGGGGTTCACATTGAGCAGGGCCTCACGTGGAGCACGAACACCTTTGAGCTGACAAAAAAGGCCCAGCAAAGAATGTACTTCCTGAGGGTTCTCAAGAGGAACAATATCAAGCAAAATCTGCTGGTATGCTTCTACAAGTGCTCCATAGAGAGCGTACTAACATACTGTATTGGTGCATGGTATAACAGTAGTACTGCGGCTCAAAGAAAAGCTCTCCAAAGGGTTGTGAATACAGCCCAAAAAAATCATCGGCTGCCCTCTCCCCTCACTGGAGGACTTGCATAGCGAACACTGTGTTAAAATAGCACGAAACATCACAAAAGACATTTTTCACCCCAGACACTCTGTTTGCACTGTTGCCTTCAGGTAGAAGATACAGAGCATTAAGAACAAAAACGAACCGACTCAGAGACAGTTTCTACCCCACAGCAATAACTAAACTAAATACAATGTTAAACAAACCACAAATTGACAGGTAGGATTTGTGCGAGAATGTTGTTTATTTGTTATTGTACGTGTAAATGTTTAGTCACTATAGCTACTATTTTTATGAATATTATTTTTATTATTTATTTATTTATTTTTAGGCACCGACTGATGGCACTTTTAATTTCGTTGTTCTTGTAACAATGACAATAAAGAGATCTATCTATCTATCTATCTATCTATGATATTCTTGCAATCTTCTTCTGGATCATCCATATGCTCTCTGGCAAACTTCAGACGGGCCTGGACATGTACTGGCTTAAGCAGGGGGACACGCCTGGCACAGCAGGATCCCAGTCCCTCTCGACGTAGTGTGTTACTGATGGTAGCCTTTGTTACTTTGGTCCCAGCTCTCTGCAGGTCATTCATCAGGTCCCTCCGTGTAGTTCTGGGATTTATGCTCACTGTTCTCATGATCATTTTGACCCCATGGGATGAGATCTTACGTGGGGCCCCAGATCGAGGGAGATTATCAGTGGTCTTGTATGTCTTCCATTTTCTTACAATTGCTCCCACAGTTGATTTATTCACACCAACCTGCTTGCCTATTGTAGATTCACTCTTCCCAGCCTGCTGCAGGTCTACAATTTTCTTCCTGGTGTCCTTCAACAGCTCTAATGTGCCATTAATGCAGGTAACAAGTGGAGGACAGAAGACCTGTTTGACCTCGTTATGACGTTATCTGTTTGACACCTGTCTTTTATACAGAAACCTGAGGTTAAAGGTCTGTGAGAGCCAAAAATCTTGCTTGTTTGTGGGTGACCAAATACTTATTTTCCATCATGATTTACAATTAAATTCTTTAAAAATCCTACAATGTGATTTCCTGGATTTTTATTTCTCATTTTGTCTCTCATAGTTTGTGTGCCTATGATGAAAATTACAGACCTCTCTCATCTTTCTAAGTACGAGAACTTGCACCATCATTGACTGACTAAATACTTTTTTGCCCCACTGCACCTTTGAGTGGTAGTAGTATGTGAGCCTTTGCTTTCAGTATCTGGTATGTGCCCATTGTACAGCAGGACTACTGCAACTAAACTACCACCATCATGTCTCACAGATATTTAACTGCAGATGGGCAACAATGTGCTTCTTGGTTTTTCTCCATGCAAACCATTGTTGTTCAGTGTTCTCCAAATGGTAAACTCATGAACATTAATATTAGTCAACTGTTATAGAGGCCTTTAGTTACTTAGAAGCTACCCTAGGCCCCTTTATGACCTCGAAAACTATTACATGCCTTTCTCTTGGAGTGACTTTGTTGATAGACCACTCCTAGGTTGGGAAACAATAGTCTTGAATATCTTCCAATAAGTTAAATCTGTTCATCTGGACATAGATTTAGCTGGAGAAACGTTTCGTCACTCATCTAAGTGACTTCTTCAATCTCAGCAGTTGGAAAACTTCCCCAATCTTATATACAGCACCTTTGCATAACGACTGGTACCAGCACTATTGCATAACAATGGGACCGGTGATCAGTTTAATATGCAGATTGACATAGCCATTAACGACAATGGCCACGTGTGCCATTCACACAGGGCTGCAAAGGCTCCGTTGTAAGATGGTGAGAGGTGTACTCTGAGGCCCCCTCTGCGGTTTACACCCACCTACAGGCCAGTGGCCACTCTTTCAAGGATGAAGACGTGCAGATCCTTGATAGGGAGGTACGATGGTTTGAACGCGGAGTAAAATAAGCCATTTTTGTAAAAAGGGAACGTCCATCCCTGAACCGAGGAGGGGGCCTCAGAGTACACCTCTCACCATCTTACAACGGAGCCTTCCCCAATCCTGTGTGAATGGCACACGTGGCCATTGTTGTTAATGGTTATGGTAATCTGCATATTAAACTGATCTGGTCCCATTGTTATGCAATGGTGCTGGTACCAGCCGTTATGCAAAGGTGCTGTATATAAGATTGGGGAAGTTTTCCAACTGCTGAGACTGAAGAAGTCACTTAGATGAGTGACGAAACGTTTCTCCGACAAAATCTATGTCCAGATGAACAGATTCAACTTATTGGATTTTCCTACCTGGATCATTGAGCATGCATCAAGACGTCTTGAATATCTTCTTTGTACACAGTTTATTTGTACACAAACTCTCTAAGTCTGATTAGGTGGGGTTCAAACACTTTAGAATTGGTTTTATAACCTTTTCCATATTGATGAACATCAACAAGTCTTTTTCTGAGGTTCTCAGAAATCATCTGTGCTCATGCCATGATACACTTCCACAAACATGTCTTGAGACATGGTAAATACAATTTGATACCCACTCACACCCGACTGTCATCCCATTCATTGAAAACATCTGATTGACAGAAAACAGACCTAAAACAGATCTCGGTGAAACCTATTCAGGCTCAAACCCGTGTGCTTGTACCTACAATGTGCTAAACCTTTTGGGACTGTGGTAGCCTAGCGGTTAGGGTACTGGACTCTGGACTAAAAGGTCCAGGGTTCAAATCCCACCTCTGCCAAGCTGTCACTGTTGGGTCCTTGAGCAAGACCCTTTACTCACAATTGCTTGGATTGTAAGACTGTATCAATTGTAAGTCGCTCTGGATAAGGGTGTCTGCTAAATGCTGTAAAAAAAAACATTTTAATGTAATATAATTTTGGACCATTTCCCTCAATGGATAAATGACCAAGTATAATATGTTTGTCTGATTTGTTTAATTGGGTTCTCTTTATCTACATAAAATAACTTGATCTGATTATGTTTTAGGTCATACTCATGTAGAAATACAGAAACTTGTAAAGAATTCACAAACTCTTAAGCAACACTGTATCTTACTGATCTCCTTAAGTAGCATAGCCTAACCCAAGCACTTCTACAGAATCAGTCACAGTTTAGTTTGGAGAAAATGTTTTTCTTAAATAACACCTGAACAGTGCTCTAGATTACATTACCCATGAAAACTCTACAATTATTAGAACATATTAACATTAACATTTCATAGTTAAAACATTTCAGAGTTAAAAATCTCATAACATACTTCTACGAACTATAATAATTTTCAAGTACACTGTATTACAAACCTGGAAGGATCGTAGTGAACCATCAACTTTGTGGAAAAAAATGTGGTCGAGAAAAAAAGTGAGCAATTGGAGATAGCTTCAACACCTGGTAAAAAAAAAAAAAAAAGTTGACAGTAGAGTTCATGGCTATATTTAATAGTGAATGTAAGAGCATTTCCACAAGTGCAGTGCCAGGAGAACTCAAAGGATTTGGACTAAACAGCTGTGAGGCCCTTGTTAATAAAGCCACTTGTTAGTCTTGGAAAAAAACACTTCAATTTGCATGGGAGCATAAAGATTGGAGCAGTGAAAAAAATTATGTGGTCTGGTGAGTTCAGATTTACCCTATTCCAGAGCAATTGGCACATCACAGTAAGAAGGGAAGTGCGTGGTGGTGCACCCATCATGCATAGAGTCCACTCTACAAGCCCCTTTATGCTGTGTTATGATCAGGGGTTGCTTCAGTTGGTCAGGTCTAGGCTAAGCAATGTTATGTAGCAATACGTTGTCAGCAGAGGACCTGAATGTACCAAACAACCATGTTATTTATCAATTGCAGGATGACAATGCTAAGAGTCATCAGGCTCAAATTGTCCAAAAGTGGTTCTGGAAGTATGAGGGATCATTTTCAGACATGAAATCACCACCACAGACTCCTCACGTTTGGGATGTGCTAGAGAAGACTTTATGGAGTGTGCAGCCTCTATACAACACTGTAATGTTGTATAAAGTTGTCGTACGTGTGGCATAATCAACGTTAAATGCATTCCAATGAAATATTGGTGTGTGAGACTTTATTTTTTGGTCATGCAGCGTGTTTTTATGCAATTATTATAAGGGCTGAGGATTGTTTTCAATATCAAACTAACCCAAACTGAAAAGTACTATATGAAACTAAAAGATTAACTGGACTTAACTTACTTCGGTTTGTAGCACTTAATGTTCAGTTAAATACCATATAAACAATATTGTTTATTTCAACTGCAATGTAAATTAGGAGGCTATAGAAAAGTAATCATATCAAAATATGTGAAGTTATGTATGCAACTACAAAAATGCATATTAATGAAAATAAAGAATAATAGTGCGGTAACGAAAAAAACATTCGTTGTCTGTTTTCTCCATGTCTCATCTGTATTTCTCATCCCGAGACTAATTGCCCTAGCCATTAGCATAAATACCAACTCAGTGCCCTGAAGAGGAGAAGATGGAGTCCCAGTCCAATTACTGGAAACAACTCAAGCTGCAGTGCTGGATTTTCATAGGCTGGGATTGGACAAAATTGACAAGTTTAGCTTACCAGCACCAGAACAAACAAGATTTTAACACATAGCACAAAGCGCATAACCACTCACTGACTGATACATGCTAATGTCCGCACTGTTACAGGTTCCTAAAATTTATAACACAGACATAGCTCAGTTTCCTACTTGAAACTTCAGTTCTGCCCACAAGTAGTACCACTTATGTCCTCTTTTGTGTCTCTTGCTTACAGTGACTAATGCAAAGCTTAGATCAGCATGTGGGCAAGGATCAGACTGATCCGTGTTTTCACCTAGCTGAGTAGCCTTGGGCTTGTAATTAAAATGCTATCTTGAGATTGTGACTCATTGTTATGAACCACGCTTCCAACTTATATCCCTTCAGACATCCACTTGATTTCATGTTATGCAAAGTAGACAGAAATTCTCCACACTATATAAAATATTCACAAATGTGCACCCATACTAGTAAATACACAGTTAAATGTATGGGGATTAGTGCAACATGCAAAGATTTGCTGTCAACTCTTTCTGGTGTGCACTTCAAAGTCTACATTTAAATGCAAATGTCAAATTAAACACCCTTTACTCTGATTTATAAAATGTAATTCAAAATCCGCACAATGTTGGTAATAAAAATAATTCCAATAAAAATAATTCCATTACATTGCAGTCAAAAGACTGAAACCCCCTCCTCAGTAAGCACAAACGCAGATGATAGATGACATGGACACGTGTTTTCTTTCAAAAGCAGGATAAAAAAAGAAGGTGAGGTGGAGAGTTTATACACAGTGAAGGTCAAGAAAAGCAGGTAATTTAAAGATGATAGAAGTTATCTGGCTAAAAATAACTTTTTACCGTCAGTGTACATGAACACATGAATCTATAGTTGGGTAACAATACTGCAAAACGTTTTAAAAACCGTTTTTTTTTTTTTTTTTTTTTTTTTTTAAAACAAAAAAATCTAAAGACAAACTATGCCCTGTTTTTCAGGTACTTGGGATCAACTGTCCAAGGAAATGGGGAGTGTGGAAAGGAGGTAAAGAAGAGAGTACAGACAGGATGGAGTGGGTGGAGAAGAGTGTCAGGAGTGATATGTGACAAAAGGGTCACAGCAAAAGTGAAAGGAAAGATTTATAAGAGAGTAGTGAGACCAGCCTTGTTGTATGGGTTAGAGACAGTGGCACTGACAAAGAGGCAGGAAGCAGAGCTGGAGGTGGCAGAACTTAAGATGTTGAGATTCTCTTCAGAAGTGTCTAGGGTGGACAGGATTAGGAATGAGATCATCAGAGGGACAGCACAGGTTGGAAAATTGGGAGACAAAATTCGAGAGGGAAGACTGAGATGGTTTGGACATGTGCAGAGGAGGGATAGTGGATATATTGGTAGGAGGATGTTGGCGAAAGAGCTGCCAGACGAAGAGGAAGACCAAAGAGGAGTTATATGGTTGTGGTAAATGAAGATATGCAGGGAGTTGGGGTGAGAGTAGAGGATGCGGAGGACAGGGTGAGGTGGAAACGTTTAACTCGCTGTGGTGACCCCTGATAAAGGGAGAAGCCGAAAGAAGAAGAAGAAACTATGCCCTGCTTAGATTTATTACAACCAATATATTGTTTATTATTTTATTATAAACAAGTACATTTCATCCAGGTTGTACAACTTCAACAGCTAAGGTAAGTAGGGGTTATTAATAGTTGCAGCAGTGCACCACCACCTCTGACCAGCAAGGGCAGCAGAGAGGTATAGTACTGGCTTGTTATGACTGAAGAAATTGTTTATCAGTGCTTTGGGGCTAATCAGTGCCGGATTGTTCGCAGTTACCTGTGAGGGTATGTAAAGCTGAGTGACTTTTAAAATGGCATGGCTAAAGTTGCACTTCTAAAGCTGTGGACAGTAACGGTAACTGTTTACACCTTTGCGCTGTTGCGTTTTGAGAAAAAACAAATTAGAAAAGGGGAAAGAGCTCTTTGAAGTAGTGAAACGAAATATATTG
The DNA here is from genome assembly GCA_025084515.1 of Ancistrus triradiatus. Classification (NCBI taxonomy): domain Eukaryota; kingdom Metazoa; phylum Chordata; class Actinopteri; order Siluriformes; family Loricariidae; genus Ancistrus; species Ancistrus triradiatus. Next base: position 124,683 of record JAJAGP010001926.1, read on the forward strand.
GCGTATGGAAAAAGAGGAATTTGTAAAATAGAGAAAGAGTTGAAATGAAAGCAAGTTTGTACATGAAATGAGTAAAACGAGAAATTTTAAAATGAACTAAGCTGGGAAAAATGATTTCTGAAATGAAAAGAAGTGATCATACTACAGACAGAAACCAGAGAAAGAATAAATATTGAAGACTGATTAGTGGGAGAAGAAAGCTGAAATAGAAGGCTGAAAGAGTCATTTGAGGCAGAATATTAAACGGTAAATCCCATTATTATTGTCCCATAGCTGGCAGATGCCATTGCCAGTCCACCCTACTGGCTGTCCCTCAAGCCCCAAGAGGTGCAATGAAAGAGCACACGTACTGTGAATTTGAGATCCCAGCTCAAATTCCATGCTGGGTTCCAAAGCATCAGCACTAAGGGTCCCACACCCCAAAGTTGATACTGTGGCAAGTTACATTTAGCAATTTATCAACTCCAATCCTTCAGATCAGAGAGTAATTTTTTTAAAAATGCCCCCGTCCACCCTTCCTTTGTCAACCATCCAAAGTCTTCAGAAGTCTGGAAGTCATGTAGGCTTTTTGACTTTGAGTTTATATTGTTCTGTGTATGTACTCTAAGACCAAGTTAACATAGTACTACACACGAGTCCAAGCTTGAGAGATGATGACTGAAAAGCAATCTCCAGAAAAGCTCAGTTTCCACCAAACCTCCCACTGTAATAGCTACACAATGCCAGTGTCAGTGGCAAGGTCACAGCAAGGGTGAGAGGCATGGTGTGGCTTAGTTTACACTGAAACCATAAAGCTGTCAGTCAACAAAGGCACTGGAGAGACTCACATTTAAACATTTTAGCTTACCACAATACCAAGCATGAGTAATGGCACCCCTATCATATCCACTACAAACCTTGGGGATAATAAAATCATATGGAATAATAAACACTTTATTCTAGCATGACCGTATGACTGGAACTTGACTCAGGTTAGAAAATACAACCCTAATTCCTTTAGGGTCTCCTTCCACTCTGGTTTAATGTGTCTCAGCTTTCAGCCATATCATATATATATATATATATGTGTGTGTGTGTGTGTGTGTGTGTGTGTGTGTGTGTGTGTGTGTGTGTGTGTGTACTCCCCTCTTTCTTGTGTTTCCTTCCAAATATGCTTTCAGCAAATTGTTCAGGTATTCTCATGGAGAAAGAACGCAGCACTTATGCAGGAGACTCGCTCAGCTGTGGCAAGGAGATAATAATAATAAGGCTTTGCATGAGTACATCACTGTGGTGTGTACAGGGCAGGGGAACAAGAGCTCAAGCTTCACTGGAGTTGAGAACCCATGTAAAAAAAAGGATTCTGAGAAGAAAATAAATAACTCACTTATTGAAGATCTCAATTAAAAAGAATTTTAATTGAGCAAGCATGATAATGACACCTGACACCTGGGCAAGCATGATAATTATGCAATTTTTACAACATTTTTGTCAGTGAAGTTTCTTTTATCACTCAGTACTCAGTCAACAATCTGTGACTATTATTGTTTTCATTCCCCACTGACCAGTACCATGTCTTAATACCCATGCTAAATTTTACTATAATTCATGCAAACTTACCAAGAGTAATGGATCTAAAATGAAAATATAGTAAAAATAAAAGTGCTAACTACAATCCACTTTATTTCTGCAAAACCACCTCTTTAACCATTTTTGGCTAAAGTTTGTTTCTCTTGTCCCTTCTGTCACAGTGACATGACATGAGACATAGTCTGTGTGCCGGACTACTGGACTAAACAATGCCAATAAGCATATTCTTACGTCATTTGATTCAAAATTTTATTTATTTTCACTATTGACTTATATTCATGATTTTACTATACTTTTCAGAACATTACATTTACTCTAAAATAATGGTCTACATATTATTATGCTTTAATTATTACCTTTAAATATATTCTCTCTGTTAGTATTAATTAGCTTCTGTTTATTTAAACTACTACTACAAAATTAGCAATTAGATAACTTACATATAATCTAGGCCCTCCAAGGAGGTTAGTTCCCTTTTTGAGTTTTGGTTCTCCCAGGGTTTCTTCCTTATAATGTTTAGGGAGTTGTTCCTTGCCACTGTCACCCTAGGCTTGCTGAATTTGGGATTGGCCTTAGAAAATAGAATTTGATAGAAAATTGCAAAGCTGCTTTGAGACAGTGGTCCATTGTAAAATGTGCTATAGAAATAAATCTGACTTTGATATACAAACAGACTGATGGTTTTTAATCAAAGCAAGATGGACTGTGATTAACATAAATTGGCTCTACACTGTATTAAGTCAGGAGTCTGATCACTTTTCCAGCCCTGTTATTCTCGTTTTTTCTTTAGTTTTAAATTCATTTTCAGAACTGCTGCCTCTTTCTTATTCTTGAATGTTGCATCACATGTGTAAATAAATCTTGAAAAATGTTATTTTCAGGGAGAATTTCAGGCTGTAAGATAAATAAATGACTACAGTATTTGAAAAGGGGCATGGATGGCATTTCAAATGGTAACACGCCTTATATTTGTTTAGCATTTTAAACACTGCTCAAAATTCTCATATGACCTTTTTTAATGGATATCATAATGCAATGACAAATGGACACAGATGCTGTTACAGGGTACAGATAGTTCAAGATTCAGTAACAATACTGAACATCATATACTGTCTAGTGGAATGGTTAAGCTTGGGTGTGGTGAATTGGTGTCCTACCCAGGGTGCACTCTTGCCTTGTGCTTGCTGTGCTTGCTGTTTTGTATGACAAAGGGTTTGTAGTTTGGACTTATCTTCTATGTTATTTTTTCAGATGAATTTTGAATAATTATTTGGAAGTAAATCAACTCTCCTATTACTACTCGCAAAAGAATCTCAAGACACCAGACACACAGATGGGCTGGACAATATGTATTCGTAAAATGCCAGCAGTGTTAGTTCACTAGAAATACAAGTTACACAGAATATTGTGCAAAAGATTTTTTTTTATGTAGATCTCTGAAAATGACTAACGAGAGCAACTGAATCAAAATCCATCTTAGGTGAAAATATAAAGTAAAAGGCATCAAGTCTTGTATCACTCACAGCCTGGAGGCTGCTTTTGCATTTAAGATGGTGCTCTTTTCAGAATGGTGCTGTGATGTGTTATGTCTGATCTTACACTTACCATGCAGAGCAGGTCAATATTGATGAAATCATTGCTTGTGTTTATCTGTTCATGTGGTACATGCACACAAGTGTTGTTGTGTGCCCTGTGGAAACAGCTTGAATCTGTTTTCGTATGAATTTCATTTAAAGACTGCGTTCATCTAAAAACTGTGTTCGACATCCTAATAGCGATCAATTAAATGAATGCTTTAGATCGACAACTTCACATTTAAAAAATGTTCCAGCTGAATTAACAATTCAGAAAACCTAGTTACATACATTAAGGCTAGGATAGCCTAGGATTTTTGTTATTTTGTTATTCTGCTATTCTGATATTATGATTCTGGTGTGATCCAGTGACTCACCTGCACCAACACTATCATAAGGAAATTGCTCATTGCTGGGGCGATAGAGCCATAAGTCTGGCTTGTTCCTTTAAAGGCGTGCTCAAGCAGGACATGTCGTGCAAATTCACTACAGGCACTAGATTCCCCATGATGCCCCAGCATTTTTCTAAAAGCACCTAACACTTTCAGTCACTTTCGGTTTTTCTCTTGGAGTAATGGACATCCGAAAAGCAGGTCAGCCACGCAGCAGACAAGGTAATGACAGCTCATAGCTATATGTTAAGGTAACACAATTATACATTTCATAGTGCCAATTTGTTCTTCATATTTCCCCCATAGTGGAGTAACACCCACTTCAGTGTTAAATCTCTTAATCTATTTAGTGTTTAACAGGCATATTTTTAATGCACAATTATGCCCCTACAAGTAAGAAGCTGCACACCTCTGAATTCTGTGTCCCAGTACAACACACAATCCATGCACTCCAAGAGAGCATAATTAACCCTGCTCTGTGGCAGAAGGAATGGTATTCATGTATCCCATGTCATACTAAAAAGAGGCAATAATATGTGTCTTAGAGTTCTTGTATACAGAAAAGGTTGCCTACGTAAACTGCGATCAGATGATACTTTGGCAATCTGTAGCCAGGAGTCAATGAGAGCATAAATTTGTCCTCTTTTCAGGGAGAATAGGAAGTCATTTCTGTCTCCCCTACTGATCAGAGCAACACTAGTCGATTTCGGGCATCTGCTCATGTGTATGAAAGGCAGATAATAGCATCATCATCTAAGTTCGCTGGCCTGCACAATTATGTTGCAGGAGCTGGTATCATTCATGCCTTCAGGTTGGTCGCTGTTGTGAAGATAAATTTACAGGGTTTTTTGTAAGAAAGTCATCTTGAATGCTGTGTGGGGTATGGTGATTAGAAATCTTCGTAAGGCAGCAGCTGTGGATGAGATCAGCCTGGACATGTTGAGCTTGGGTTGTGTGGCTAACACTCCTCTTCAATTTTGCATGGACATCAGGAGTGATACACTTATACTGGGAAATTGGAGCGGTGGTCCCAATTTTCAGAAAGGGTCTGTCCAATTATAGGGGAAATTGCAATCCATAGCCTAACTATAAATGCTGATGTCAGGGTTTAGCAGACGCCCTTATCCAGAGCGACTTACAATTTGTACAATCTTACAATCCAAGCAATTGTGTGTTAAGGGTCTTGCTCAAGGACCCAACAGTTACAACTTGGCAGAGGTGGGAATTGAACCCTGGACCTTCTGCGTCAGAGTCCAGTACCTTAACCGCTAGGCAACCACAGTCCCAGTAGGAACAGTAGGAACAATGCGAGTTCCACCCAGACCATGTAACAACTGACCAGCTCTTACAGTCACCTACAGTCAACAGCTTTGGGTAGAGACAAAAAGAGTAAGATAGGTGGTACAAGTGACAGAAATTAGGTATCTATGCTGCGTTCCTGTTCTAACTCTTCGTGATAGGTTGCAGATCATCAATCTGGGGTAAACTTGTTATACAGCCTCTGCACCTTTGGATCAGAAGGAGCCAGTTGAGTTAGTTTTTGCATCTCACAAAAATTTCCCCAGCTGATTGCCACAGCCATATCTCAGTTAGCTTGGGAACATCTGTGAATCTCCCAGAAGGAGGTGGAATAGAGCTGCCCTGCTCAACCTGTTTTCACTGCAACCCTCAACCAGAAAAGCGGAAAACTGAAAAACTGAGAACGTATCAAACCACTGAAACCAGCAAGTATGAGTACTAACTAGTATATCGGAATTGAAAAATGGCTAAAAAGCCAATGCATAGTACTGCAAACAATTACATTTACAACAATTTAAAACATGTTCAACTGGTTTACAAGAACTGTTTTAGTATTCTCACGTTCACATATACCTAATTCTACAGACAATTAATAAGCTAATACTTCAGCCAATATCACCTGTAAACCACATGATTACTTTCCTAATTAACCCTTCAAGCATAAAAACCTTAATTCTGCTGATTCCTAGTTGTAGGCATACCTACCAGAGAAAGTAAAATGAAAAGGATTTGCATCAATTTGGGAAATGAACTTCACATCATTAACCTCATCATTGTGAAGATGCACAGGGGGATCATAAAGCTAGAATTCAATACTGAGCTTCTTTACAAAGGCCCTCTTTTATTATTCACAATCTATCTACTGCATTTATTGTCTAGGAAATGCAGCAAGCAGCTCACTGAACAGAAAGCTTGTAAACACTCGCCATTTTGATCTGCTACCAATGTGTGGCATTTCAAACAGAGGGAATTAACAATAAAAGGGAAATGGATGTGACAGGGCCAGTGGGTACGGACTGATTTTAAAATGCTATTACGATGTACTGTCATTAGTGAGTTTTTTTTTTTTTTAAACCCATTTCTTCCTGTTTGTCTGCAATTACCTACAATATGAGTGTTGCCATTTTCCTAGAAGATGCAGAATATAAAAATAACTAATTACGCCAGTGTTGTTTCTGATGCTGCAGGCAATTTACTGGATGGATATTGGAAATACAACACTTGACAAAAAGCCTTTGAGATAGACATCATCCTCTGGTAGAACACTGAGTAACCCACCAAGTGTTTGGGTCTGTTATAAACTGGACAAATAGATTACAAGCACAAGCATGACAACCCTGCAGAACAACAACAACAACAAATAAATTCAAAGAACAAAACACAGCATATTCACCCATGCTACTGCTGTTTACTCACAATTACACAATGCCAGAGTAAATTGTAACCACATTCTTGTACCCTTTGTTCCTTGTGACTTGTGTGATGACAGTAGTCATTATAATGTAATCAATGCTAAGTGTATTTCGCTGCTACTCCTTTAGTGCATCATCATATTTGCAATTATACCGACAGACAAATCCACTCAGTTGTGTTTTACACTGTAATTCTATTGAAAATTAGTCAGTGCAATTTGCCCATTCTCTCCCTCACACAATTTGCATAAAAGGTATCAGAGACGAAGCACTTAACGCAAAGTGCTTTTCTTAATTCAAAGTCCCTGAGCCTTTAAAATACAAGAAACAGAATGGAAATTTGATGTAAGAAGTTATTTTATAGTAGGTAATGAATATCCCAATGGTTCTAAAGTAAACGAAAATTAGAATGTAGAGTTACACAAAAACTCATACCCTGAATAGTGCTCAAAACACTCCCAGGAATAAGGTATGAAAAGGTGGAAAATAAGGGTTTGAAAAAATATATTATAGGTATGTCATTTGACTCCTTACATAACACTAGTAATGTTTAGCATCATGTCTGGTGGTGGAGTCTTAGGATAGGATGGACACCATACTGTACTGCACTGTGGCCTTGTAGAATGAAGCATCAGTTTGTATGTTTTCTAGTTCTTCAGAACCACCTACAGTGGGGCAAAAAAAGTATTTAGTCAGCCACTGATTGTGCAAGTTCTCCTACTTAGAAAGATGAGAGAGGTCTGTAATTTTCATCATAGGTACACTTCAACTATGAGACACAAAATGAGAAAAAAAATCCAGGAAATCACATTGTAGGATTTTTAAAGAATTTAATTGTAAATTATGGTGGAAAATAAGTATTTGGTCAATAACAACAGTTCAAGTCAATACGGTGTAACATAACCTTTGTTGGCAATGACAGAGGCCAAATGTCTCCTGTAAGTCTTCACCAAGTTGGCACACACTGTAGCTGGTATTTTGGCCCATTCCTCCATGCAGATCTCCTCCAGAACAGTGATGTTTTGGGGCTGTAGCTGGGCAACACGGACATTCAACTCCCTCCACAAATTTTCTATGGGGTTGAGGTCTGGAGACTGGCTAGGCTACTCCAGAACCTTGAAATGCTTTTTACAGAGCCACTCCTTCATTGCCCGAGCGGTGTGTTTGGGATCATTGTCATGCTGGAAGACCCAGCCGCGTTCCATCTTCAATGCTCTCACTGATAGAAGGAGGTTTTGGCTTAAAATCTCACGATACATGGCCCCGTTCATTCTTCCCTTAACACAGATCAGTCGTCCTGTCCCCTCTGCAGAAAAACAGCCCCAAAGCATGATGTTTCCACCCCCATGCTTCACAGTAGGTATGGTGTTCTTGGGATGCAACTCAGCATTCTTCTTCCTCCAAACACAACGAGTTGGGTTTTTACCAAAAAGTTCTTTTTTGGTTTCATCTGACCACAAGATATTCTCATAGTCCTCTTCTGGATCATCCATGTGCTCTCTGGCAAACTTCAGACGGGCCTAGACATGTATTGGCTTATGCAGGGGGACACGCCTGGCACTGCAGGAGTCCCTTTTGGCGTATGCCTTCCATTTTCTTACAATTGCTCCCACAGTTGATTTATTCACACCAACCTGCTTGCCTATTGTAGATTCACTCTTCCCAGCCTGGTGCAGGTCTACCATTTTCTTCCTGGTGTCCTTCAACAGCTCTTTGGTCTTGGCCATGGTTGAGTTTGGAGTCTGACTGTTTTAGGCTGTGGACAGGTGTCTTTTATACAGATAACGAGGTCAAACAGGTGCCATTAACACAAATAACGAGTGGAGGACAGAAGAGCTTCTTAAAGAAGTTATTTCAGGTCTGTGAAAGCCAGAATTCTTGCTTGTTTGTGGGTGACAAAATACTTATTTTTCACTATGATTTACCAATCAATTCTTTAAAAATCCTACATTGTGATTTCCTGGAATTTTTTTCTCCTTTTGTCTCTCATAGTTGAAGTGTAGCCATGATGAAAATTACAGACCTCTCTCATCTTTCTAAGTAGGAGAACTTGCACAATCAGTGGCTGAATAAATACTATTTCACTCCACTGTACACTCACTGACCAACTTTACTATGTACATCTGTTCAACTGCTTGTCAACGCAAATATCTAATCACGTGGCAGCAACTCTGTGCATTTAGGCATGTAGACATGGTAAAGACTACCTGCTGAAGCTCAAACCGAGCATCAGAAAGGGGAAGAAAGGTGATTTAAGTGACTTTGAATGTAGCATTGTTATTGGTGAAGACAGGCTGGTCTGAGTATTTCAGAAATTGCTGACTTATTGGAATTTTCACAGCTATCTCTAGTGTGTACAAAGAATGATCTGAAAAAAAGAAAGATTCAGTGAGTCGCAGTTCTATGAGCAAAAATGCCTTGTAGCTCCAATAGAGCACACTGAGATGTCATGGTTCTGCAGCCAACAAATCTGCAGCAACTGCGCTATGGTATCATGTCAACATGGACCAAAATCCCTGAGGAATGTTTCCAGCACCTTGCTAAATCTATGCCATGAAGAATTAAGGAAGTTCTTGAAGGCAAACAGGGGGTGTACCTAGTGAAGTGCCCGCTGAGACTAAAAGAGTCAAACAGTTTCCATTAGTTAGGGATAGATGTAAGCAGAGCATTATTTACATAACATACATAAGCCAATGGAACTACATAATAATGTGTGTGTGTGTGTGTGTGTGTGTGTGTGTGTGTGTGTGAGAGAGAGAGAGAGAGAGAGAGAGAGAGAGAGAGAGAGAGAGAACCCAGCCATCTCTCTTCTGATAAAGGTCAGGTCTGGCCATGATGGATGGCTGCTGCTGCTGCTTTAATTTGAAATAAAGAGCAATAAAAAGGAAGCCTGTGCTGACGGCGAGCAGCATATGATGAAGGAGCCATTAGTTAAGCAAAGGTCGCCAGCTCCTCCTCCAAATCTGACTGTCAGAAACAGCAGGGTCAGGCAAAACAGGGCTGTGGAAAACCAGTGCTCCAGACTGAGCATTAAATAAATAAAATGTCTTATGACGGGTGAGTTATGAAGAAAAAAGGTGTAAGAAAAAAATGACTGAGAAATAATGTACTGGAAAAAAGGACATTGAAAAATAGTGTCAGAAGATTACCAGTTATGTGGTATGAGTTGTGAAGGCTATCAAGCACATTTAAAAATGGTGGAAGACCGTGAAGAGGAAAATGAGCTAATGGGAAAATATACCAGCAGTGTATAATGAGGCATAATGATTTTAAATGGTCCAAGAGTATGACAAGTGCAAAGACTGATTTAGAATTTAAAACAGGGTGAAAATACCAGAGGCAAAAAGGGTTAGCCAAGATGTCCAGGCTCCCCTTAAGATCTTACTAACCATTCTGGTTGCCACTCCATGAATTAGAATATGTTCTACCACCGATTTGATAGAAACAAAAATCATTGTATCCACTCTGTATCACAAAACATATGTTTAGTTACACAGATTCGTTGGTAATACTATTTAAGCTATCTAGCTAACACTTTGTCTTTAGTGTGTATTCATTCCAGGAGTTCTGTAAATATGTGCAGGCTATGCCTCTCTCTATGGTGTCCTTTCCCTGTTAGCTGATAATACTACTTGAGCTAGCTAGCTAACAATTTCTCTTTGATGTGCATTCATATCAAGAACACTGTAAATAACAGTAGACTAAGGAGCTAGATAACATGTGGTTTGGCAACAAACGGATGTCTGTTAGTATTCCCTGCTGAAAAAAAAAAAACAACAAACACCAGATTTATGTTGTGTTTTGGATGTTAGTATGCTGGGGAAACAGCAAGAGAATGTTGGTCCCAGTTTTGGTTTAGTTTGTCCCAATATTATAGCTTATAGTGATCTCGAAAAGCACAAGAATAGCAACAACAATAACCCTGGGCAACGATTCCTTAACTTCTATTTGTCCCACAACTACAACAAGTCCTTTTTATGCTGAATTTGAATTTGTTTTTAGCTTTTTTTCTACCAGCCATGTTATTTAACTGACGAAGAAATGAAGTTTTATAATAACTGTATACGTATTTACAAATACAAATTTTAGCGTGGTCACCCACTATACAACAAGTGACTTCAATAGCATTTAATGAGGCATGTGACAAAACAGTTACTTACTTGAATTTCAACTACCATAGATGTAGCAGAAAGTAAGTTGTTTGAACTATTACAGCAGTTATAAAGATGGATGGGGGATCAGCTTGGGTGGGGAAAACCACAACTGACAGAAAACTGGTATGACAAACATTCCTGTCATGTTTCTGCAGGCCCCTGGTGGCTCATTTATCTAGGACTGTGCTATCACAAAAAAGCTATCGCACTTCAAAAAAAATGAAAATAGCTGTGTTGTTAAACACTTTAATCATCTCTATTATGTGGCACTTTAAGTCCAAATCCAAAGATGAGAGAGGTCTGTAATTTTCATCATAGGTACACTTCAACTATGAGAGACAAAATGAGAAAAATAATACAGCAAATCACATTGTAGGATTTTAAAAAAATAAAATTTTAAGTCATGGTGAAAAATTGGTTATTTGGTCCCCCACAAACAAGCAAGATTTCTGGTTTTCACAGACCTGTAACTTCTTTAAGAAGCTCTTCTGTCCTCCACTCGTTACCTGCATTAATGGCACCTGTTTGACCTGGTTTTCTGTATAAAAGACACCTGTCCACAGCCTCAAACAGTCAGGCTCCAAACTCAACCATGACCAAGACCAAAAAGCTGTCGAAGGACACCAGGAAGAAAATTGTAGACCTGTACCAAGCTGGGAAGAGTGAATCTACAACAGGCAAGCAGTTGATGTATTGATGTAAATAAATCAACTGTGGGAGCAATTGTAAGACAATGGAAGACATACAAGACCACTGATAATCTCCCTCAATCTAGGGCCCCACACAAGGTCTCATCCCGTGGGGTCAAAATGATCATGAGAATGGTGAGCAAAAATCCCAGAACTACAGGGAGGGACCTGATCAATGACCTGCAGAGAGCTGGGACCAAAGTAACAAAGGCTACCATCAGTAACACACTACGTCGAGAGGGACTGGGATCCTGCTGTGAAAGGCGTGTCCCCCTGCTTAAGCCAGTACATGTCCAGGCCCGTCTGAAGTTTGCCAGAGAGCATATGGATGATCCAGAAGAAGATTGCAAGAATATCATAGATAGATAGATAGATAGATAGATAGATCTCTTTATTGTCATTGTTACAAGAACAACAAAATTAAAAGTGCCATCAGTCGGTGCCTACCATCAGTAACACACTACATTTAGAGCATTTAGCAGACGCCCTTATCCAGAGTGACTTACAACTGATACAGTTTTAGAATCCAAGCAACTGTGGGTTAAAAGCCTTGCTCAAGGACCCAACAGTGGCAGCTTGGCAGAGGTGGAATTTGAACCCTGGACCTTGTGGTCCATTGTCCAGTACCTTAACCGCTAGGCTACCACAGTCCACTACACCGAGAGGGACTCAGAACCTGCAGTTCCAGGAGTGTTCCCCTGCTTAAGCCAGTACATGTCCAGGCTCGTCTGAAGATTGCCAGAGAGCATACGGATGATCCAGAAGAGGATTGGGAGAATATCATTTACATTTACAGCATTTAGCAGACACCCTTATCCAGAGCGACTTAAAATCTAATCTAAGCAATTGAGCAATCTAAGCAATTGAGGGATTAAGTGGCAGCTTGGCAGAGGTGGGATTTGAACCCTGTACCTTCTGCTCCATAGTCCAGTACCTTACCTGCTAGGCTAACACGGTCCCATCATGTGGTCAGATGAAACCAAAATAGAACTTTTTGGTAAAAACACAGGACGATTGATCCATGTTAAAGGAAGAATGCACGGGGCCATGTATCGTGAGATTTTAAGCCAAAACCTCCTTCCATCTGTGAGACCATTGAAGATGGAACATGACTGGGTCTTCCAGCATGACAATGATCCCAAACACACCGCTCAGGCAACGAAGGAGTGGTTCCGTAAAAAGCATTTCAAGGTCCTTGAGTGGCCTAGCCAGTCTCCAGACCTCAACCCCATAGAAAATTTGTGGAGGGAGTTGAAAGTCCGTGTTGCCCCAAAACATCACTGCTCTGGAGGAGATCTGCATGGAGGAATGGGCCAAAATACCAGCTACAGTGTGTGCCAACCTGGTGAAGACTTACAGGAAACGTTTGACCTCTGTCATTGCCAACAAAGGTAATGTTACAAAGTATTGAGTTGAACTTTTGTTATTGACCAAATACTTATTTTCCACCATAATTTACAATTAAATTCTTTAAAAATCCTACAATGTGATTTCCTGCATTTTTTTCTCATTTTGTCTCTCATAGTTGAAGTGTACCTATGATGAAAATTACAGACCTCTCTCATCTTTCTAAGTAGGAGAACTTGCACAATCAGTGGCTGACTAAATTCTTTTTGCCCCACTGTTTAAATTATGTTCTCCTAATGTAATCTGGAACATTATTCCACAGTTAAGTGCTAGTATATAAAAAACATCTTCCTTCCACCAGCTAAGCTGTGACTGATTTTCAGTTAGCTGAAAGTGTGTTCAAAGTCTGATCTTAGCTGGCTAGCAGCTGTCTGTCAATGATATTTAAATTGTTTATATGAATTTTTTACAGATTATTGAAACTTTGGACAACCTGTTCAAGCAGCTTGTTGTAGAATTGACACTAAGTGATGCTAAGAGGAAAGGTGAGAACCTACACTTTTGAACACATAAAAGGATGAGCTATACCACATTGCAATGTGAAGGGAAAGCAGTTTCTCAAAGATTACAGCCTCTCAAGGGACCCCGACTAGTCAGCCATGTCCAAATACCTGATTTGAATGCACAGAGCAAAGGCAACGAGATAAAGGTGACATAGAGGCAGGAGCCTCACTAAGGCCACTAAAAGACAGGCAGTGTTAACATGCAGTTAGTGGGTGTTTAATGCCACAAGAGAATACCTGAGAATTTGACCTACTGTACTGTAACAAGAGGCCTTAGTCACTATTACAGTGCTGTCATTGTAGAATTGCAGACCTGCCATGGGGTTCCAGGGTGTAAGAAGAATCTCAGAAATGTGGACAAAACAAGAGAACTCATCTCTGGGCCCTCCGTGCTAAACAGCCTTTGCAATGAATATCTGCATTGTTCTCAGTCTTAAATAATCTTAAGAGATTAATCTTAAGAGCATGGCCTTTGATTTTCCCATAAGCAAGCATGCATTGTGGTGCTTGGGTGGTGCACCGTTCTAATACTCTAGTCCACTGAAGCAGTGACCCGGGTTCAAGTTCCAGTGGTGCCTCCAGGCCATGTCTGAGGGAGGGGAGGTCAGTCAGGGAATCATCACCCGGTGCTGCAACTGTGACCACTGCCAGTTCTGTAATGGACTTGTGACTCACCCACTGTACATCTGCACTATGTGTTCTCCAGGCATTGGATTCCCCATGATTTTGACCAGGAATAGCAGCGTTAAAAAGGGGGGTACGGTCACAGTTCTGGTGTACAGGATAATATTTTGATGCAGCTGGATGCCATGTGACATTGATGAACAGGTCCATAAATGCAAATCTCATCACGAAAACCACTCATCATTCGTCATGAAAAACGTTCAATGAAATCACTAACTGCTTCATACTGGTTAATAAGTGGGTTGGCTCATCGTTTGGAAACAACATGATCAATTTGTCCTACAAGAGCTAATGGCTGTCATGGCATCAGACTTGCGCTTTCAGAAATCGTTGGTGAAATCCAATTTATTTGCTGTCACCTCTTAACTTTGCAACTTGGCATAGATGCATCAGCCATAGACACACTAAGCAAGCAAGTCCTCCATTTGCAATGATAATCAAACAATGATGTCAACCACATTAGCCTGCATTTTGGTTAACATATGGGAACTAATGGCTGTGGCAAGCCCTAAACAGGCTGTGATGGATTGGCCAGGTGGGGTCATTTAGACACTCTGCAAAATAGGGGTACAGGTTTTGCTGTTGTTGTTAATGGGAGATGAAGATGATTCATTGAATTACTTACTTAGCCATAGACAATTGGTAATTGGCGTCAATGAGGTGCATCACTCAGTACTCTTCCTATATATATTCTGTGTCAAAGTGCATTGACTGCATCATTTTTTACCTCCATCAGACTTATCAATAGTTACAGTCTTAACTGAAGTGTTTTGTTTATCATAATGTGCTAATTGATCTGTGACTTGTGTATTGATAGCCACTGCGTTGTCACATATCTCTATAACATTCTCTTTGTATGCATGTGCATATCTCAAGAACAGTTGTGTGTGTGTGTGTGTGTAGTTTGTATTCAAATCTCAGGTGCAGATTTTTGTGTGTGTCTAGACAAAGATAATTATAATTTCACAACTTTTTAATGCAGAAAAGCATTCACATCAATTTAATTGTGATGAGTACAGAGAGATGGAGGGGCCAGCTGTTTATTAAACAGACCAGTCAGATTACTACATCGCTCTCATTTGTCTATAGGAGATTACATCTTTCTACTCAGCCAGCTGTCAACTATGAAAAATATCTATACATGTCATGGAGCATTAATATGTGTATATATAGATGGGTATGTATGAGTGTGAGTGTTGCATCTTATGTATCATGCACTGAACCTGATCTTCAATCTCCAAACATCAATCTATCTCTAATGTTCAATATATATGAAATTTGGTGCAAACGTTGTGACCTTCAAATTTCAGTTTTCCTTATTGGTTGTAAACAAAATTGGTGCAGCCACTCTCTACAACTCATGTTAAGTCTGATTAGTTAATAATACTACTAATTCTTCTAGGAGACTCACTACCACATTCCTCCCCTATACGTTGGTACTATCCCTTGAAAAAATGCAATTCTCTTTGAAGTACATACATTCCAAGGATGGTGATCAGGGTGTCATGGGGGTGAACAGTCTGATGTGAGTTTATATCCTGGCTCCACAAAGCTGCCACTGTTGGGCCCTTAAGCAAGGATCCTTAACCTACCAAACGACTTCGCTCAGTTGTAAGTTGCTGTGGATAAGGGTGCATCTGATGAATGTCATAAATGTACATGGGTGGGGAGCTTTCCAGGATTAAGGGAATTGAATGACAAAAAAATGAATACAGTAAATCACAATATCAGCAGTCTCATCCTTCACACACCAAGAGCAGAGCCAGTTATGCTGATCTGAACTCCTGGCCACAGATGGTTGTGGACATTTCAAATGCAAGTTATTACTGTTGTGTCACTTAGGAGTGAAAAGTATTATGTTTTGATCCAGCCTGTATTTGGCAACTCATTCTGCAGTTGCGTTTCACCTTTCAAGCATAAAATCTATATCAGTTTCAAGCTTACCATGTGTTACTGCAATACCAAGACTATTAATAAGTGTGGCCTAAATGGTGTTGATGTCTTCTTTAAGTATAATACAATTCAAACTAAATAATTATGACTTTGCTAATCCATCTTAATGATTTACAGCATTATATTGAACTCAAATGTGCTGTTTTCATACCATAACCTGCAACCTGTTATCATTAGGAAACAGTGAGGGAGGAATGTGGGAGTATTCATTTTGCCCTCTAAGAAATATAATACACTACTGTAAAGGTTTTATGGAACAAAGTTCACAGTAGACTTGGCAAGATGGGGATGTGATGCCCAATTTAACATAAACAACACATGGTCATTATGGGAGGGAGGTTAATTCAAGGTTAACTCGAGCTCAGCTCCTGGAGAGAATCTCAAAATATATGCAAATACAAATATGCGCAAGGTCTGTGCTGTGCTACATGAAATTACATGATATTCTTACAAGCTCTCCTGAGCTGGCTTTATAACAAGCCACTAATCTTGCTATGTGCCATTAAGGTCATTTCTATTTACAGTAATTACTTCTTTTTCCATTGTTCATTGTTCTACAGTTACGCCAGGATGCAGCAATTTAACCTGCATAATTACCAGTCTGCTATCTGATAACAGAAAAAGCAGAGCTTTCTCACCATCACGGTTTGCCCCATGCTTTATCTCATTGGTTTTATCACTGGCTGCTCTGCCACATGGCTACTCTCATGCTCACATCAGTTTTCCATCCATTTACATGTGTAATAATTGGGCCCTGGCTTCAAAAGAGACCCACTGAAAAGATTTATGCAAATCATAATTAACAGTAATTAAAAAGTTTTGAAAGTGAACCATGGTTCTGAATAGCAATTTTAAGGCCTAATGGCTTGACTGGAAGGCATTCTATGAATGCAGGAGATTTGAAAGAAGCTCTACCAAATGGATAAAAGACTGAGGGAATGAGTTTTCAACTTCATTTATCACAACTCCTTGCATTTGGTTTCCCTCCCCCAGCTCAACTAATCTAACTCATGAAAATATTGACAGTAATTGGCTAAAAGGAATGTGTGATTTAAACCCTGATCCCAAATATTTAGCTTTGGTTATACTATTTTAATATTCATAAGGATACCAATAACCTCTGTTGACAAAAGAAAGACTTGTTGGTTTACATAGTCTAATATTCTCCTTCTATATGTGTACAAAAATGCAAAAAGGTTCAAACTGACATACTGGAAATATTCTTCTGTCTATTCCCTTCTGAAGGTGTGATATTAAATGTGTGTACTTTGCATCCGATTAATGCATAGTGCAGCTGTAACGCCTTCCCTGCACAGCATTATAACAGATAATATGCCTATGAAGGTCAAATCACTTGAACGACATATGAAGGACCCATAATGGCTTTTTCATCACACTTATTTCCCTTTGGCACTGACTATAGGGCCAGAAGCCTGTAATGCAACCATCAGATTTCATAAAAAGAAAAGCTAGAGTGGAACTAATGGTATAAGAGTTATTTCTTATCTGTGCTTTTCACCATGTGAGGAAGATTTATATAGCTGTTATGGCTCTCCATCAGGGTGCACTCGGGAATACTTTACTAATAACATTCTTCATGTTTTGTTATCAAACTATATTATGTACATTAGACCTAACTGTATTAAAATTTGTGCAGAAAATGGGTATTATTTTACTTGATGCAGCATCTTCTATAGTACAGTGGAAAACAGCTATTTGCTTTTGTTACAGAACTCCAGTATTAAAGCACTGAAAGTGTAGCATTATACATCGGCATTCAACGAATCAGAAAATTAGTGAGGATTTCTTAATGGAATTTGCTTTTTAAAATTCAACACATTATCACGTTCTCCGATAACTTACTAGCAAACATGAAACTAGCTTAAACCTGTTTCCATCAATTATTTCTTAAGTGAAAAGTTCCAGCATAGTCCAATCACCCACTTTAAAAGCCGTGGGACAGCCTCCAATCCTCCAATCCAATCCTGTTATCAATATACTGTTTGGGAGTCTCTGCACCATGATCACCTTCAAGTGTCTCTTTTCTTTTGTTCTGTCACACTTGGGTGTGCACGAGTGCACGCATTCTCCATCTAGGTTACTGCCTAGCAAATGTGCTTTGCTGTAAGTGCCTGTGCTGCATCACAGCAGGTTTCCTTTATGTTACAATATAAAATAAACTATCGTCGTCTTATAATTAAACACTGAATAAAGTAAACGTTTATTCAGCAATTGGAGGGATGTGCACTATGTGGGCAGACATATGCAGTTATCTAGAATGCCATCCACTTCAGCTAGGCTAGGCTGATACACAGTCACTCCACACAGAATAAGACGTTTAAGATCAAGCTGTTGGATTGTTGCTTATTATAGTGGAAGACAGTGGTTTAAATAGCAAGGAGTATTAAAATACCCCTTAACTTAGTGTGAATTCACATAATAATTTGATAGTATTCAATTATCTGACGAAGGATTTTGTTCTAAGTGATTTAATATACAAGAAGTATGGAAACGTTAATGTTTTAGCTGTGAGTGTAACATTAGTTTATACATTAAAATATATATTTATCACACACACACACACACACACACACACACGTCCATCACGTTATCCAGGTAGCTACCTACCCCTAACCCTAGTAACCTAAAGTTAAATATTTTGGCTCATATGGCTTTCCAAAAGAAAGTTGCAATGTCTTCAAAAAATGTCTCTGGCAAAATGTCAGTTCGTCCTTGTGGGGACATTTGGTTCCCACGATGTACTATAAACATGCCCACCAGACAGACGGACAGACAAACAGACACACACAAAGAGGTACTGTATGGCACATGACTTTCAAGCACAAATAGAGTATTGTTTAAATGTCATAGGCCAACATTAGATTAGATATACTACTGTTGTTGCAATGGTATAATTACCATATTTCATTATTTCTCAGTCTCTTACAGTACAACACTATTTTTAGAAGGGTAGCAGCCAAGAAACCACTTTTTCAGAAGGGGAACAGGTTGAAAAGGCTAAGATATGCTAAAGCTCACAAAGACTGGAAAGAAGACCAGTGGAAAAGAGTATTATGGAGTGACGAGTCAATACGTTAATATGTTATATATGGTCATTATACCATTGCTAAAACAACAAATCTAATGGTGGCCTTAAACTTTTGCAGACTACTGTATGTCCACTGTCCAAGAAGGTTGTTAACCTACTCCACCCATATATTACCTTGCCAGATACCGCATCTGAAACAGAGTTGTAATGGCAGATGTAACAGTGCGAGTGTGTAGCTGAATGATTAGTGTGCAGCCAGAAAAGTTGGCAAGAGCACTGCAAAAGCAGCAAGTGTGTCGATGTGAGCCATGTGACATCAGCATGAGCTGTTTGGTTGGTGTAGAACTTCTTATAAGCCATTAAAATTTCATTACCCATATTTACAAAAACAAAAGCATTACATGTTTACAATATGGAAAAAATAAATTATTTGTGGGATATTAAAGTAGAATAATGTAATACTACCAGTTTGTCCAAATTTTTGTTATTTATTCTGTATTCTCAGCAGTTTGTCAATGAACAATGTTTTATACATACATTGTAGGTTAATATACAGCCATAACTGCCCTTGTGGTTAATTCGCTTAATCTTACACTGAACACACAAGTGAAATCTAAACTTTAATTGAAGAATATGTACTTATTTTAGAAATTAATTAATGCTAATTAATTTTTTTACTATTTTTTTACTAATTGGTTTACTAATAAACCACGTTTACTACATTTACTAACTAAAAAGGCACAGATGTTCTATTGTCACTAAAGTTGTCTGACAGAAGAGAAACTTCAGAAATCCTCTTCATTTTCCTTACTTCCAAAGCCTGGTCAACTGGATATTAATAATCCTTGGCTCGCACATGTCTGAACGTATTAAACTCATACGACTCAACTCAAGAATGAAAGTAAGTGAACAGGCATATTTCCTACACATGGAGTTAAAAGACAGGGAGAACTGAGGAGGAGGTGAATAAATTTTCCCATTCTAATACTTACAAACTGGTTGTGTGAATGTAAGATGACCCTACATCAATTAAAATATGCCATTTTATAAGACTACTAAAGCAACTGACAAGATCATTTATCCGTATTCACAATCATAATTACTCCTAATATGACCTCTGATGTATCGTGTGGGAGATTTTGTAGCACATTGATTTGCTTCAATCTCAGTCTTTCTTGGATGTTACCCATCCAGTTATTTCGAGCTCTCTAAATCTTTCCTGTGCACATAGGTGGGGCCAATATGGTGCAGTCAGAGCACTTGCACCACAGCTTGTGAGCCTGGGCACTGATGGCACTGTGAAAGTGATCGCTTCAGCTGTGAAAGTCATATGTTTCTAAATGAGTTAGCTCTTTTAGGTGAGCATAGCCAGTTGATATGACTCATTGAAGTGTGTCAGAACGGCCATCACTAGAAAGCGTGTATAAGAGCAAAGAAACTCAAGAGTTCTGCTGGGTAAATCTTACACAGTCAAACCCTGTTATCCAAATGTACCTCATTCTGGAGATATATTGCTACTTGCTTCTGTCTTTATAGATCTTTAACCTTCTGTCCATTTCCTCATTCATCTTTGTGGATTTCAAAATAAAAAAAATGTACATATGCAACCAAATGTGCAGTACCGAACTAAAGCCACCATTAGATTTGTTGTTTTAGCAATGGTAAAATGACCATATATAACACAATGTCGATTATTGGACCCAATATTTCAAACTTGGATTCATCACTGCATAAGACTCTTTTCCACTGATCTTCATCCCAATCTCTGTAAGCTTTAGCACATCTTAGTCTTTTCATCCTGTTCCCATTCTGAAAGAGTGGTTTCTTGGTTATTAAAACAATGGTATATCTAATCTAATGCTGGCCTAAGACTTTTGCACAGTACTGTATGTGATGACATTACATATACAATACATCACGGGGCATTACAGTGGCCCAAGTGGTTAGCGCAGTTGCCCCACAGCCCCAGAGATCCTGGTTCGATCCCGACATTGGACTTTGTGTGTAGTTTGCATGTCCTCCCATTGTCCGTGGGGGTTTACTCTGGGTACTGTGGCTTTCTCCCACATTCAAAAAATGAAAAAAAAATGAATGATTGGATTGTATATAGTAGCAACGCAGCTATCCTTTGACAGCTGGTTCTTGGCAGGTTTCATATCCTTTCTTGATGGTCAGGAAAATACCAAGAAATGCAATCTTCGAAAACGTGTTTATGATCCAATACTCTCCTGCATGACTGCAGGAAGAAATGCGATATGAAAAGCATGTAGTAGGATATGAGAAAATCTTATACTTTGACCTTGCCATCCATCCCATACCCCCAACAATGCAGGTGGTTGCCCTCCCCTTTTCCAATTTAATCCTGCTGAAAAAGGAACTAAATGCCCATGATAAAGCAGTAAATTTCTTATACGAGCCATGTTTTCTCTCAGACAGTCAGAGGAGTGACTGTTTGCTTCCACATTGCAGTGTTCTAATCATATGACAGATAACCAATCAGACAGAAGGGGGGATGGTGATATTAGCATTCCTGCATAGCGGTCTGACACACGACCAGCCCTTTCCTGCAGACGCCAGTATACCCCCAATCTCCACTACAGGTACTGCAAGACCTCAATGCCCCCCTGAATGAAATTATTGATGACTATATCAGTCCCTCCACTCCACATTGGTTCAGCGGTGCGTTTATGGATATAATGCCGACAAGGGTATGATAATAGGTGTCACAGATCAGCATGGCAACTGTTCAACCTTCACAGCACAGAATAAATTTAATCTCACTTATTTATCCTGCATAACAGGGCCGGGGAATAAAACATGGTGAGTGAGGCATATAAATTACAATACAGAAGATTACAGTCTGATGTTTCAGAAATGGGGAGATGGATGAGATAATGGAAATGACTTCATGCTTACTGGGTTGTGCCTCAGACATGCAGCTCTGGTGTTGAGTTGTTCCCTGCTGGGTAGTGTGTTCTGATCAACAGCTGTGTTTAGTGGTTTCTGTGGGTCGCATGTGTAAAAACACTTACAATCTTAATAATACTTGCTAAAAATACCCACACTGATTCACGGACAGTTAATGGGTAATCTGTCAGCTTTTGAGGTTTGCTCTAATAATGTTGTTTAACCGTGGCTGCAGTTATTGAGATGCAAACTGCAATAAAGAAGTATACGGGGGAACTTTAACACTTGCATCTTTTATGAATATTAGAGCACAAAGTAAGTAAAGTACCTTTGTTCCACATGTCTAGACTTTTGCATTTACTTGTACCACATGCAAGTGTTATTGTATTTCATATCAATGTCAGATTTGTCTAGAGGTTACTTTAATGTCTTCTAACCCCCAAACACGTAAAAGAGGTGCTAAATGTGGCCATTGCATCTCTTGGTGGTTCAGCAGTTACGGTACTTTACTATGGACCAGAGCTGCCACTGTTGGGCATTTGAGTAAGGCACTTAACTCTCAATTGTTTTAATTGCAATTGGAAGATTGTATCAGTTGTAGGCTACTCTGGATAAGAGTGTCTGCTATATGTTTAAATGTGGCCACCCCAGGTGTCCTGCATGCTTGTATTAGAAAATATTGTCTTAGACTGTGGTGGCTTAACAGATAAGGTACTGGACTCTGGAGCAAAAGATCCAGAAGATCACAAGCTGCCAATGTTGGGTCCTTGAGCAAGGCTCTTAACCTACAATTGCTTGGACTGTATCAGTTGTAAGTCACTCTGGATAAGAACATCTGCTAAATGATATAAATGTGTCCAGCAAACGTCCACATGGCATGTGTAACGGCGGGAGGAGAACTGAAGGGAGACGAACGCAGGTATTCAAAAAAGAGAGGAATTTATTGACAGAAGGGCAAACCAAAGGGAGACACAGCGAACGGAAAAGGCGAGGACTGAAAACGGGTGGAGAACATAAACTAGGCCGAAGCCGAAAACGGGTACAAAACAAACACGAAAACAGGTAGGAAAACCAAACTA